>CM045767.1:99359686-99504686 GCA_025200525.1 Camellia lanceoleosa | reverse complement strand
GAAGTAAACTTGATCCTAGGTCGCTCAAGTGTATCTTCATTGGGTATTCGTCACATCAAAAAGGGTATAAGTGTTACTCTCCGGTCACAAGGAAATTCTACAATTCCATGAATGTCACATTTTTTGAAACCCAGTCTTACTATCCTAAAATCGTCATTCAGGGGGAGACTCCAACCCAGGAATATCAATTTTGGACCCTTGAGTCATTTAGTGAGCCATCCATCACCACCAAAAATCACACACCTCCAGAGTCATTTAATCAATCTTTACCTGCCGAAAATTCCGAGTTCATTGTTGACTTGCGGGATAATGAGCACATCCAAAAGGATACGGAGGAAGGAGCACTTTCTCAACAATCCCATGAGGCTGAACCGAGTTCTAATCCAAGCAACATTCCAGGTAACAATATTCCTACCACAGATAGTACTGTTAATTCTGAGTTAGAAAACAGTATTCTTAATATGCCCATAGCTTGGAGAAAAGAAGTTAGATCTGTACTCAGCATCCCATTGGGAACTTTATTTCTTATGATAAGCTATCACCTTCGTTCCGTGCCTTCACTTCTAGCATCACGGAGATACCCATTCCTCGGAATATTCAGGAAGCCTTCAAGTATCCTAAGTGGAAGGCGGCAGTCAATGAGGAAGTTCGGGCTCTGGAAAAGAATGGTACTTGGGCAATTACTGATCTTCCAAGAGGTAAGAAACCAGTTGGATGTAAGTGGATTTTCACAGTAAAGCACAAGGCAGATGGTAATGTGGAACGTTATAAAGCTCAGTTGGTCGCCAAAGGATTCTCCCAATCCTATGGCATTGACTATCAAGAAACCTTTGCTCCAGTTGCCAAGCTCAACACTGTTCGTGTACTTTTATCCTTGGCAACTAATCTCGATTGGTCACTTCACCAACTTGATGTAAAAAATGCCTTCCTCAATGGTGACTTAGAGGAAGAAGTTTACATGGACATTCCTACTGGACTTGAGACGACATCAAATTTCAACAAAGTTTGCAGACTCTGAAAATCTTTGTATGGTCTCAAACAATCTCCCAGGGCCTGGTTTGAACGGTTCACTAAGGCAGTGAAAGGGTACGATTTTGTTCAATGTCAATTCGATCATACATTATTTGTGAAGCACTCCCTAGGAGGGAAATTGGCAATTATCATTGTTTATGTAGATGACATAATTCTAACAGGTGATCATGAAGAGGAAATTGGCTTACTTAAAAAATTCCTAACAAAGGAATTTGAGATTAAAGATCTTGAAAATCTTAAGTACTTTCTTGGAATGGAGATTGCTAGGTCAAAGAAAGGTATAGCAGTCTCACAACGTAAATACGTTCTAGACTTACTGAATGAACATGCAATCCAGTAGAAACACCTATGGACACAACTATCAAACTGGAAGAAAGTGACGGTAGTGCACCAAGTGATAAAGGGAGATATCAACGTCTTGTGGGAAAACTCATTTATCTTTCTCATACAAGGCCAGACATCGGCTTCTCTGTTAGTGTGGTCGGTCAATTCATGAATAATCTAACCAAAAAACACATGACTGCTGTGACCAGAATATTGAGGTACCTAAAGAGGACACCGGGAAAGGGTCTCTTCTTCCAAAGAACAACAAATAGAAAAATTGAGATTTTTCCAGATGCAGATTGGGCAGGTTCAGTGACTGATCGAAGATCAACTTCTAGCTATTGTTCGTTTGTTTGGGGGAACGTGGTTACATGGCGAAACAAGAAACAATCAGTGGTAGCCCGTAGTAGTGCTGAGGCAGAATTTCGTGCTATGGCCCTAGGTATCTGTGAGGGAATCTGGTTGAACAGACTGTTAGAAGAATTACGGGTTCCATCTGAGCATCCCATGGTTTTATACTGCGACAACCAAGCCGCCATCAGTATAGCTAAGAATCCGGTTCATCATGATTGAACTAAACACGTGGAGATAGATCGACGCTTTATCAAGGAAAAGATTGAACAAGGAGTTTTTCAAGTCAGCTACACTCCAACAAACTGTCAAAAGGCTGACATTCTCACAAAAGCTCTTCCTCGAGTTAACTTCGAAGATCTGACGAACAAATTGGGAATGATTAACATCTACAACGTAGCTTGAGGGGGAGTGTTGGAAATCAAGCTTCTTTTTCCATTATAATAATATATAATATATATATATTGTATATATTATATTATTAGTCATATAGTTGGTGCGTCTAGTCATCAGATGCTTAGTGCTTTACTTTGGTTAGTGCTTTGCTTGCTTTCGGCTGCTTTTAGTTTAATACCATTTCCTTTCATAATGTTGTCTAGTAACTGTTGTCTAAACTCTCCTATATAATGGAGTCTCATCTAAGATATATTGAATCACAGAGCCTGTTTGCTCTTTCAATCACTCTCTCAATATTTATTACACTATAGACGCTATTCACTCTCTAGACCTAATGATGAAATTTTTCAAGGGCATCGACATGTTGCAACAACCATTCGAGCAGTTGTTTGAAATGCTCGAGCCATGTCCCAGTTTCTTAATAACGGATAAATATATTGCATGGATAGGAGACACTGTTCGTAAGTTTGGAATTCCGAGAATTCTTTTTGATGGAATGAACTGCCTCACTCTCTTATGCGCACACAATTTAGAAAATTTTAAAGATTATGAGAATGTTTCTGAGTCAGAGCCGTTCGAACTTTCTGGCTTGCCTGATAGAATTGAGCTAACTAAAGCTCAGTTGTCTATATTTTTCAATCGTAGTTCACCAGAATGGCAACATTTTAGGAATCGAATACAAGCTACTGAAGCTGAAGCATATGGGGTGGTGATTAACAGTTTTGAAGAGCTGGAACCGAGATATGCCGACGAGTTTCGAAAGGTGAAAGGAGATAACGTTTGGTGCGTTGGGCCGCTGTCGTTGTGCAACAAAGACAACTTGGATAAGGCTCAGAGAGGAAACAAGGTTGACATCGACGAAAACCAATGTTTGAAGTGGCTCGATGAGCAAGAGCCACGCTCCGTGGTGGGTTATAAGAAGTGGAGACAAGGCGGCAGAGATAGAGAAGTGGGTGGAAGAAGACGGGTTCGAGGAAAGAACGAAAGGGAGAGGGCTTGATTCGGTGGGCACCGCATAAATCGATATTGTTGCACCTGGCAGTGGGGGCTTTTTTGACACACTGCGGGTGGAATTCGATGCTGGAAGGGGTGTGTGTCGGTGTGCCAATGATAACGTGGCCTATGTTCGGTGAGCAGTTTTTGAATGAGAAGCTAGCCGTGCAGCTTTTGGAGATCCGAGTGAGTGTTGGCGTTCAGACAGTTGGGCACATGTTTGCGGAAGACAAGTGTGAGAAGTTAGTGGATAGAGAGGCTGTTAGGGCTGTTGTGGAGAAAGTAATGAGTGAAGGAATAGGAGAAGAGACAAGACGAATGGCAAAAGTATTTGGGGGGATGGCAAAGAAGGCAATGGAAGAAGGGGGTTCTTCGTACTTGAATATGAGATTGTTCATTCAAGATGTCATCAAACTAGTTAGCCACAAGGACTCAACACAAGAACGTGGGTTGGAAAATTATTAGCTATTCTTGTATTACTATATTATCTATATAATATATTCGACAAATAAGAAATTATAATATGCATAAAGTGGATAATCGCTTGTCTCCTAGCTAACTAATGAAAGTGAATCAACAATTTTTCTTTTTACATAATCAATTTAAAATATCATATAAATAATATTATGTGATACTCAGAAATAATTACTCATTGGGTCATAGACCAAAAATGCTAGAGACACTACAAGAAAAGGGGGCATATAACACGAAAACATTTGCGACGACACCATTTATCGTTGCAAAAAAACGACACCACTTGCTGTCGCCAATAAATCGGGTTCAACGACGGCACCACTTCCTATCACAAAAAAATACGTTTTTGCGACGGTAACAACTGCAGTCGCAAATAATATGCGTTTTTTGCGATGGCAACCCCTGTTGTCACAAATAAAGATATTTTTTTGCAATAGCATAAAACTTGACGTCGCAAAAAAAAAAAAAAAAAAAAAAAGAACCCCAAAATCTTGTGCTCAGCTTTTTTTCCCCTTTCGCACTCGTTTTTTCCCTTCAACCAAAAATCCCCAATGTCAAAAATCTCTAACCTTTTAACCAAAAACCCTATAAAAAATCCCCATCTCTTCCTATGACTCTCTCTCTCTCTCTCTCTCTCTCTCTCTCTCTCTCTCTCTCTTAACTGTGAGTAGAGACAGACGACGGCGAGCATTGAATCGATGGCATCGAGCGATAGTAGCGAACAGCGTGAGACGACATCGGCGACAAGTGGCAACGGTCGCGGTGTGTCTCTTTTCAACTCTCTTAGTCAGTCTTCACGCCACCTGTCGCGAGGTTCTTGGCCAGGCAGCAAATCATCAAGAACAGTGTATGATCTCTCCGCTTCTCATAAATTTTTTATTTTGATAGTGTTTTCTTTACTTGAATCAGGAAATTTTTTATTTTGATTTAATTGATTTGATTTAGATCATTGACGTTCTACCTCCAAGAAGACCAAATGTTTCCAAGGTTTGTTCTTTCTCCTTTTTTGATTTCTCTCCAACATCTCATGGTTTGTAGAACATCTTTTCTATCTATTTTGTTTGCTATAATGTTGTTATTACTGTATATGTGTGGTTTATTCACAACTTAGTGATCTAGTTTAACTTTTTGTACTGTTGATTAATTATTCTTGAAAAAAAAAATCATGGGTTTGTTTTACTGGGAGGCCATTTGTTTACAAAAGTTATGAAAGTGTAATGTGTTAATCAACTATTGTTATTCTGGTGTTGTTTATTTATTTAATTTAATGTGTTCTTGTATGGCCATTACCTATTAATGCACATTTTCAGGTTGTATTCTATTTCTAGTAGATTTACTTTGTTTGGTTCTACATATTATTTTTTGATTGGCCGTTCTACATTTTTTCCTTTTGGGTTTTCTTTTTTCTTTTTTTAATTGAAGGCGGAGCTGAAGGAAAAATTGTCTAGGATGTATGAGGTGAAAGACCCAAATGCCATCTTTGTTTTTAAGTTTTGAACCCATTTTGGAGGAGGCAAATCTACTGGTTTTGGTTTGATTTATGATTCTGCTGAGAATGCAAAGAAATACGAGGCAAAATATAGGCTCATCAGGGTAATTTCTCTTCTTTTCTTATTTTTGCTTTCACCTATGTACTACTACTTGCTATCTATTTAAATGGGTGTCTTCATCACCTAATTTGCACTGAAATGAACATTCTCTCTTCTATTATTTGCAATTTCTGTTGCTTCGGTATTGTGGACTTGCCTTTTTCTCGCGCCCCGCCTTTCGGAAAGGTTTGAAAAGAAAGGGCCTCACAGTTCGGACTCCCACGGTTTTTTAATCTAATCTCACAAGTACAATGTGAAACTGATAAACACCAAAGAATCCAAATCTGGCAAATCATTTTAGAAAATTGATTTTGAATAAAAAAAGTGCCAAAATTAGACTGCTTTGCCAAATACAGAATCACCACCTATATATTTTTTATTTTGGAAAAATTTAGGAAACCCTGACTCCTGCCGAAGGCCACGTGTCCGTCATCACCAAAATTGCCTCGGCTCGGGAACTTAGGTACGAAGGGGGAAGGTCATGAATTGAGCACTCCCGCTCGCCCGATCAAAGATCGGCCTCTACTAATCATGATATGATTTTTTATAAACATTATGTGCTCTTGTTCTGGTTATTAAACTAGCATTACTATGTGATGCACACAAGCAAGTATAGACTAGTTTGCTCAATTTGGAACAATTCAACTCATGTTAGATTGCGAAAATGGTTTGAATTTGCCACCTCAAGTGGGCTTGAAGATTGTGGATTTGCCACCAAACATAGTGGGCTTAAAACATCATTTGCCATTCAATGAAGTGGGCTTAAAACGCACATTTGTTGAATTGTTTCAATTCAAACAACAAGCCTTCATCCACAGGCAATCATGCAGTTTAGCATTTAAGTACATAGCCTCATGGCAAGCATGCTAAACATGGCAACATTCACACTTATGCTAGTATGCTAAAACGTAATACTCACCTAGTACTCCAAGCTAGGAAAGAAACAAGTTAGGAAATAATGCATGATTCTTAACTATACAAGATGCCTAATGCAACACATGCAATATGTAATTAATAGGTTCGGCTACTAATATGGCATATGGATCAATTTGATAACATGTGATTAAACACATATTCAAATAAGGTTTTGAAACGACAATGCGGTTTGAATGATGCGCCGAGCCTCGGTGCATGCAAGACAAATGAATGGATGCAAACATGCAAGCATAAGGTATGCTAATTGAAAATGTCCCTAATCTAACCATCAAAAGCGATTAAATAAAAGGGAGAAAGACGTGGGGTTGGAAGACATACACACACTCATACACACTTATTACAACATTACGCCTTCATGAAGGAGGGTCCGAATGAATAAGCTAACTAGCGACACTAATTAAGCTAATTATTACAAACCGAACTAATTAACTATTCTAAGCTAATTAATTATTACAAACCGAAATCGAATAACTAGTTAAACTAACTAATTATTTACAACATTTAATTAGCTACAACTAATTAATTACAACACGTATTTAAGCTATTGCTAATTAAACTAATTAGCTAATCCCGGGAAGTGAAGGATGCATGCATGCTTGATTTTTCACCGGAAAAGCCACTGCCTTGCTGCTGAATACCTTTGTTTGCACATTTGGTCATTGAAAATGCTTCCTACTTCTAGAACATCTCTGCCCCACCTTACCAACACATTGTACAAATTTCATTGGTGGCTGACAGAGGGTCAGTCGGCTACCAATGGTGGCCAGTCGGCCATTGCTGGTTTGAACTTCCTTGCTCTTGGAGAGAAATGAACCCTTTTGTTCACGAACCAACCAATTTCACACTCTCAAGTGCTTCAAGAGCTCAAGTCCAAGCTCAAATCATCTCAGCAAGAAGCTCTCTAGGTTCGGTTTGGTGTGTTTGGGCATAGGCTATGCAAGTTGCAAAAGGGAGAAAGAATTGTAGAAATAGAGGATATTTTTCAAAATATTTCTTCACTCCTAATGTTTTCTAATCTTGAAAACAATAGAGAAGGTCCTCTATATATAGAAAAATAAGAGCTCAGGTCAAAAATATGAATATAGGACAGTTGGAGCAGTGTGGAACAACTGGAGGAAAAATATCTGCACAAAAACTGATATTTGACACCAGTGGCCGACAAAAGTCACCCTTGGTCGACACATGGCCAACAAAAGCCATTCATGGCCGACACATGGCCGACAAAGCCCATTCATGGCCAACAAACTCCACTAGTGGCCGGCCACAAAAATCTACTCTCTAAGTCCAATGTCAAATGGGCATATCTCCTTCCTCCGGACTCCTTTGTAGGTAATTCTTGAGTCTAAATTAAAGCCCCAGAAGTCTTTGTTCCAATAGTGGCATCCTCACATTGAAATTAGTGTTCCAAGAGATATGCATATTTTAGTGAAGGTTGCTCAGTTTCAGCTTAATCGAATGGATGCCTAACTTCAACTAGCCATATCTCCCTCATCCGGACTCGGCTTTAGGAGATTCTTAAGGGTAAAATGAAGCCCTAGAAGTCCACTTTCCAATGGTGGTGGTCTCACAACTTAAGTCCAAGTGTGCAAAAGGATAGACCTGATTTAGTGAAGGCTACCCGGTTCTCTCTTAACGGTTTATGCCCAACTTCTTCCCTAACTAGGTTTCTCCCTCTCCTCCAATTTTCTTCAACTCCAAACCTCTAAATAAGAGGTTTAAAAGGATTTTTCAAAGATTTCACCTCTCTTCCATTTATTTCCACTTTGTCCTTGCTCGGTTTACCGAAAAGTGCAATTTTTAACGAAATGTGAGCCTCGGAACATCGTAGAAATTTTTGGAAAAAATATTTTAAAAAAGAGGGTTTTAAGGTCTAAAATGATTTTGGTCAAAATCGTGATGTAGGGCAAGATTTTAAGAATTTTTTTTATTTTTAGTTTTAATATTTTTGATATATTATTTTATTAAGATTCTTGTAATTTAGTACAAATAATTTTGAATTATTAGGTTTCTTAATTTTATTATTTTGGAATTAGATTTTGACTAGGATTTTAAATAGTTTAGAATTCTAGTTTCTTATTCTCTAAGGTTTCCTAATTTTTGTTGATTTAAATTTCCTAGTTTATTTTAGAATTACTTTTCCTACAAGTATTAGGTTTAGTTTATTATAAATAGCTATGTAAGCCTCATGGCAAAAACAACTTTTATTCATTCAATCAATAATATTAAGATAATTTCACTTCCTTATGGATTCAAGGTTCTATTTTTCTCGTGGATTCGAGAGCCCTTTTCGTCTACTAGAACGATATCTAATACTCGTGTATTCCGCTGCGTCAAGTGGTATTAGAGCTAGGTTTCTCTTGGCTCGATGTTATTCATCAAAAGAGGAAGCACAAGCTCTGTTGACGATGCTCGCAGAGAAAGATCTAATAGGATTCGAGTCAAGGGACTTGGCCAAGGCCAACCTATTAACCATAATGTCTTGAGATGATCTTCTTGTTATCAATACAATAGTGAGGACGAATCTGAATATGAGTTATTCGAGGATTATGGTGAATACCGGTCGGTAAGACGACAATGAAGATTCAGTCATTTGTTCAATAACAATAATTGCATCAATTATGACTTTTCAGGTTATCAAGTACCACTAGAAATTCCCTATTTTAATGCTTCTTGTCATGCCGAGGATTTTATTTATTGGTTTTGCAAAGTTGACAAATTCCTTGAGTGTATGGAAATCTCTGAAGAAAAGCAAGCCAAATATATCGCACGTAAGTTACAAGGTTATGTTTCTACATGGTGGAAACAATTGCAATATGATCGAAGGCGACAATACAAATAACTTCTTAGGACGTGGCATAAGATGAGGAAGTTGATAAGTTCTAGATTCCTTCAATCAAATCATGGGCAAATGTTGTATCAACAATATCAAAGAAAACTTTAATCGAAACAATTATTCCAAGGTAATTCTGATTCACAATATTCTTCGCAATTCAATAATTATTATGCAATTGCAGATATAGATTATTCGAGGAACATGACTATGGTTCTGCCAAGTTTGGGTCAATCAAGTCTTGTAGGTCAACAAATTTGTCACGCTCAACCACACATTGAAGAAGAAAAGATTTTGAGAACCTCAATGTTTCAAAATTTTGAAGACCCAAATAGACATTCAATTTAAGTAGAAAATCATGTTGATTTCAACAATGGTGAGAACGTTGAAATTGATGAAAGAGAGGTCATTGAAATTACTTTGATCAAGAAATTTGAAGAAGACAATGAAGAGGTGAAGCAAGAGAAAAACATTGAAGTTAGCCAAGAGCTTCTAATGACAAAACTATCATCTCTTGATTATTATGATGGTTATAAGATCGTAAAAGAAGGAGATCTAGTTGAACTCAATGAAAATGAAGAAATAAAAGATGAGGTAATAAAGTTGACATGTGCACCAGAGAAGTTGATTGAGGATGCAATTGATATTCCAAGAATGATAATTGAATGTCCAACTGAATTTAAGACAAAACAGAGTCTAGAGAGTATCCAACATCAACATAAAATACACTTCATTGATTTTCTTGATGTGGAGCAATTTAATTTGATTTTCAATCCTTGTATAATTGACCTTGTCAACCAGTTGAAGCATATAGGGAATAACTTTTAGAAAGTAGACTTCTCTGCATATAATTTTTGGAAGAGGGACAAACAATTGAAATATTCAAAATATCTCTTTATTTGGCATGAAAGATGGCAGATCTCTAATATGAACTCGAGGACGAGTTCTTTCAAAGAAGAGGAGTCTGATGTAGGACAAAATTTTAAGAATTTTTATATTTTTAGTTTTAATATTTTTGATATATTATTTTATTAAGATTCTTGTAATTTAGTATAAATAATTTAGAATTATTAGGTTTTTTAATTTTATTATTTTGGAATTAGATTTTGACTAGGATTTTAAATAGTTTAGAATTCTAGTTTTCTATTCTCTAAGGTTTCCTAATTTGTGTTGATTTAAGTTTCCTAATTTATTTTAGAATTACTTTTCCTACAAGTATTAAGTTTAGTTTATTATAAATAGCTATGTAAGACTCATGGCAAAGACAACTTTTATTCATTCAATCAATAATATTAAGATATTTTCTCTTCCATGTGGGACTAGATATCATTCTAGTAGATGAAAAGGGCTCTCGAATCTACGAGAAAAATAGAACCTTGAATCCACAAGGAAGAGAAAATATCTTAATATGATTGATTGAATGAATAAAAGTTGTCTTTGCCATGAGGCTTACATAGCTATTTATAATAAACTAAACCTAATACTTGTAGGACAAGTAATTCTAAAATTAGCTTGGAAACTTAAATCAATACAAATTAGGAAACCTTAGAGAATAGGAAACTAGAATTCTAAACTATTTAAAATCCTAGTCAAAATCTAATTCCAAAATAACAAAATTAGGAAACCTAATAATTCTAAATTATTTATACTATATTACAAGAATCTTAATAAAATAATATATCAAAAATATTAAAACTAAAAATATAAAAATTCTTAAAATCTTGTCCTACATCAAATCGTTTTGGTCCAAAATGGAGTGTAAGGTTGGGATTTAGAGCTCTTCTTGCTAAAGAAATCGAACATTTACGCAGCACAACTGTCATCATCGAGTGATCAATCAGTGACGCCCACGTCTTAGGGGCGGTCAAAAATGGAGTGTCTACAGGTATGTATGGGCTTCGTTTTAGATTCATTTATTTAGGATCTTTTTTAGCAACAATCATGCTTTTGAAAGAACAAAGAAAAATGTAAAATCAAAATAATTTACTTTTTTTTTTTTCATTTCTCTCGCCTTTTTTTTTTTTTTTTATTGATTTCCTAATTCTTTCCCAAATTTATAATTTACACACAAATATATAAGTGTGAGATAAAATGGTGTTAATGCAAATATTTAAGTGTCAACACATATCTCATACCCTTATCCAAATGCCGGATGTTCGGCACAAGTATTTGATTTATATTGAAGAGTCTATGTAACATATCCTTGATAGAGCAGAATGATGAAACAAATTCATGTAGCATGGCTTTTGTCCAAAATATAGTTACATGCTTGGCAATTTAAATACCATATGGGAAAAGATTAGTTATAGGAGATATTTGCTAAACTTGCATCTGTGGGAGCTAGAAAAAATATATATCCGCTTATTGAAACAAGGCCCACAATAGGTCCAACCCAAACAAATATCACACCTCCCCCATCTATATAAAGGGGGGGCATCCAAAAAGAGGAGGTATGATCTCTCTCTGCCCCACACAGCACACAAACACTCTTTACAACTCTTGATTTTCCATAGCTTTATTCTCAAAGGACTAACTTTAGCATCGGAGTATCTCCGGCCGGCAACCCCGGTTGGGTGGCGCCGATCATGTTCATCTTTGCAGACACACAGGGACAAAGTTCATCTCTTCGTTGGATCTCTACAACATCCATGTGAGAGGATATTTCATGGTCTCACAATTGGCGCCGTCTGTGAGAATCGTTTGAAAGAGGTCAGCGAAGGAAATAGCAAACATGGTACTGTAAGTAAAAAATCAACAACAATGTGATGGTGATCTATTTTCTCTCTAATTAAATGGGTTCTTGAATTGTAGATACGCATGTGTCTGCGTACAAATTTTGTGTAAACTTTTGTTCATATGGATTGTGGATGGAAAAGTTTTAAAATAGAGCAAAATTCATGGGTCTATTTTTACATCTCCTTCTTTTCTCTCAAAATGGTTTTCACACTTGTCTTGGTGCGAACATCTTTTCGGCAATTCAATAAAGTTGCTCGGCTAAATTCATACATAGGTCTGTCCACTTATTTATTTATTCTTTGTTTCTCAAAACTTATCTTAAAGTTGATTCTCAACATGTTTGCACGTGTACCTAAAATTTTCGTAGAATCCAAGGTTGGGTCTTCAGTTTTTCTCTCTCTAAAATTGGGTTTTACATTCTTCTTTGTGAAAGTATCTTTTTGACAATAGAATAAAGATTGCTCGGCTGAACCCACCCTTGGTTCTTTATTTATTTATTGTCTCACAAAACTTGTTTTGAGTTTATTGTTGATTATCAATATTAACTTTAAAAAAAAAAAAAGGTGGAAAGAACAGCATTGTCTTCTTTCTAGGAAGCTTTCCGGAAAACAAAATAGAACACCAAGGTTGTTCAGCTCCTCTAGTAATTCATTCTTGTATTCTGCAACTTCGCTCTGTAAGCTTCGAGCTCAATAGCCCATGCAAGGTCATTCAATTGCCGTAAACAACCGAACGACTAAATTGCCAAACTCAGCAAAGCCAAATTCATCTTGCCGAATTGTCGAGTTGACAGTCCATGCAGCAAATAGCAACTAACCGAATTCTTCTTGCCGAGTTGTTGAGTTGCCAAAAGATCAATGCTTGCAATGTCTCGTTTCGAAAAATCAAGGAAATTGCTGAGATGGTGTCCAAGTGTTTCGGCAATCCCACAAACCAAGGAGCTGCCAGTTATTCACCACCGAGTGCGACTTGAACACCCATTGTGAACCTCACCAAGCACATTCTTCCGCCGATCACATTCTGCCAAGAGAACCTTTTGCCGAACACCTTCCTTCCGCCGGCCACACTATAATAGAGGACAAGAGCCGAACAACTTCCACCAAAAAAAAAAAGAAGAGAGAAACGAAAGAGTGATAGAATAATTTTATTTTTGGGTCAGATTTCGGAGGTCCGACGGCATCCAATAACGGCAGAATGAAGCGTCTGAATAGCGGAATGAACACTAGGTCGAGAAATGAATTCAACACCGCAAAAATGAGGCAAATCAAACTTAAAACAAGGGAGATACAAAAGCTCAAAGTTAGGAGTTTGAAACTAAAAACCAATCTTCTTTTCACGATATTTTGCATGAAGAAGATGACATAAGAATTTATTGTGCGCTTCTCGGCACAAGGTGCTCTATTTCATCTTAGCGCGTTCGGGTTAATCGGGTGGTCCGATAACTTCGGGCATGACTACCTTCAAGGTTTTTGCTGTGTAGAATCCATTTTTGGAGTCCAATTTTGTGAATTTCGAGTATCAAATTAGGATCAATAAACTGGTAAATCGAGGACATTAAATGATAGATCAGTGGTCAAATTACGTCCAATTAGCATGCAATTTTGATAGCAGGCTCCAAGAGCTAAGCCACAATTATCCATCTTCACCAATCATTCATGCCATCAAGCAGGACCCACAACTTGAATTTCTCTTATTCGGCAACATTGTTTTGCACCATTATTAATTCAACATTATTCATCAATTTTATTAAGCTAAACCACATTATTTGTCAACTTTATGCAGCAACATTGGCCACAGTATTCGGCCACTTTATGCGCCTAACATCATTATTCGGCAAAACAATTAACCACAACATTGCTTAACTCTGTAATTCGGCATATAATTCGGCATCTTAACATTATCAATTTTGCATATTATCATCTCGGCTTCAACAACTTATTCGGCAACATTACACCGCAACATAGCTTATTCGACTAACATTGCTTGACAAGATTGCTCGGCCACATTTCTTATTCGGCAACACTACTTGAAGTCTTCATTTGCAAATCATTCGGCTGTCAACTTGAATTCACACAAGTTTGCTTTCCAAAAAATCTTGGCACCATAACACCATCCAGCTCAACGACAATGATAATCACAGATGGCATGCGTATATATATTGACGGCAAACTACATAATTTTGTTCAGCACTACTATCTCAGCATATTACTAGCATCTCGGCTTGTCGAAATCCACGTCTAACAATACCCGAAGATTTGCGTTGACTCAAGGAGTCCAAAGCCACTACCTAGAAAAGCAAAAAAGTAACCGACGCTTGCAGACAATTGCGCAACAATCCATATTTTCAAAAAAATTGCAATTTTCAACATTATTGAAATCAAGTTTTGATTATACCAATATGAAGTACTCATCGAGATGAGTCCAACACAACAAACCGCGTCGAAATCGGAGCTAAAACGAAGCCATACGAGCTGATCAAAGTTTGCCCATAAAATGAATTCTTTCGCTGGAGAAGACGATCCAGCAAGCTATGAAGAAATAATCCTGTGCTTCACAGTTGCATTACACCTTGTTGATTTGAGCCTTCATATCCATTTTGGATCAAACTACGCCATTAGGAGTTTGATTCCAACGATCCAATAGTCGTTTCCAATTATTTGGAGCCTTTTCAACATATCCATATGGTCTAAGTTTGCAAATTCTAAGTTGCATATTGAGATCAATACATCGGCCAATCGAGAACGTTAAATGCAAAATCAACGGTCAAATCCTATCCGATCGGCATGCAATTTCAACAGCAGGATCTTGGGGCGAGGAAATAATCATCCGTCTTCCCCGATCATTTATTGCATTACCTTGGCCATTTATTGCTCATTGGGACATCTTAGTCAATTTTCCGCTTTTTAATTGGGGCATATCAACTGATCATCATCTCGGCACCTCTACTATACATGCATACTCAGCCAACTTGGTCCAAACATTACAACGACATTTACTTGAGTTACAAACTCCCGCTCCTTTTGACATAGCTCGAAGCAAGCGCTAGTTTTAGGGCAATACATTACACACTTGGCAGTCGGCAGTTCGCATATTTTTTCGCGCCGTCATTTTACCAAAGTCGAATTTTCCTTGCAACATAGGGCAATGGAGCAAGTCCAATTTGCATTCCTTTCGACTAACATCTATCATTTGAAAGCACTGGGGCAAGTCTACCTTGGACTAAATGCAAACCGTGCAACTCGACAATTAAATAGTTGGCCTAATATCTACTTGGCAATTCCTTACAAGTGGAGCAATATTATTTGTGATTAACACGTTTACCTCATTCAGTACAGGCCATGTGATAACCCTGTCCTGTGCTATGTTAATTAATCATGCTTATGTTTATAATTATGTGCTTAATTTGAATTTGGGTGTTAATTGCATGAATATATGTGGTTTTGAATTTCTATCTATTCGCCGTAGGAAAATCTGTTTGATTATCTGCTTTAGAATTTAAATTGAAGGCCATATCGGCCACAGAACCCGAAATTGATTACGCCATTGTGATTAGTGTAATTTTTAGAACCTACGGTGAAATGCAATTGAAAATTGATTCGGATCAAAATAATTATATTCAGAACGATTAATTAAGTGCTATTAATTAGCTATAATCAAATTGGATCAAAAGAAGGACTATATAAGGGCCTTATTACACTTAACTCTTCATTTTTGATGAACTCAAATCTGGTTATACACTCTAGAGAGAGAGAGAGGGAGAGGCCAGTTCTAGAGAGAGGAAGAGGGAGAATTGTGTATCTTGGCTCAAAGTTGTGAATTTGGAAGCTTAACTCCAAGAATTAGCTAGAAATGGGAAGCTTGGAACTCCAAGGTGAGTATTTGAGCATTGATTCACAAATTGTAATTGTAATTTTGAGAATTTGAAGCTAGATTGTAAACAAAAGTGTGAATTAAGTTATATATGAAGTTAGATTGAGCATGCATGCATAGAATTGCTATGAAATTGCATAATCAAGCATGTAAGAAGTTGAATATGAGAAATTGAGTGTTGAATCATACATGCAAACATGGTTTTGTTGAGTTTCATGAGAATGGGCATCATTTGTGCCATTTGAAATGATATTGAGATCTATAATACACATGCATTAATGATCCATGAAGTTATGGAGTTTGGTTATATGTACATTGAAGTTTAATCATGAAGCAATGTGTTTTGGTGGTAAACTTGAGAATTAAAATCTTGATTTTGAAGAATTGGTCTCATATTGCTATTGTCCTCATGTTATGTAATGTTTTCCATGCTTTTGTGTCAAAAACATGAGTTTTGATCCTTTGAATATCAAGTTTGAACTTCAAGAACAGTTCTGGAAATTCCAAAATTTCGCATGTCCGCTCGAGTGGGGGAAGGGCCCCTCGAGCATGAAATGCTGGTTCCCAGAAGTTTTGCAGACATGATGTCCGCTCGAGCAGGGAGATTCACGCTCGAGTGCCAAGCCATGTAGTTTGAATTTCAGCTCGAGCGTCCAAAGTCACGCTCGAGCGTAAATTTGAGGCAATCAGTACTTTTGCAGACCAAAGGGGTCCGCTGGAGCAGGGAAACCTACGCTCGAGTGGGGATCCCTGTTTCAGATATTTTGAAAAGTGGTTTTATGATTTGTTATCCATTCTCTTTCATTTCTAAGCACTCTTAGGCATGCATCGAGTATTGTGAATAAGTTAAAATGATAAGAAAGAAGCCTAAGAGGAATGTATGAATTAAGAATAGATTAAATCGTTTGTGACCCATATGTGTTATGTAATGTGTAGGGTCGAGCTCAAGGGCAAATCCACCGGCAGAACACAGTGAATAATATCTTAGTAAAGATATTTTCAAGTATGTTGCTTTCCAAATGCTACTTCTGTATAATCTTCCTGGATTTGTTGATTTGAAATATGAATGAGTATTCTATATGCCTAATTTTGTATAAGGCCGTTTCCGTTTATCGTTTTCCATTTGCCATTTGACGTTTGCCATTTGCCGTTTGCTGTTGATGTGTTTGATATACCTGAATTGGGCCAAAGGCCGTCAGACATGAATGAGTGGGCCAAAGGCTGTCAGACATGAATGATTGGGCCAAAGGCCGTCGGACATAAATGAGTAGGCCAAAGGCTGTCAGACATGAATGAGTAGGCCAAAGGCCGTCGGACATGAATGATTGGGCCAAAGGTCGTCGGATATGAACGAATGGGCCAAAGGCCGTCAGACATGAATGCAAAGATAGGCCAAAGGCCATTTGAATGAAAGGGATCATGATCATGAATATGAAATACGCATGGATATGAATATAAAGAGAATGGGCCTGAGGCTGTTTGATACGCCTGATATGTTTGAATTGGGCCCGAGGCCGTTTGATGTGTTCGAATTGGACCAAAGATTGTTTTGAATAGAGAGTTGGTTGGACCAAAGGTCGTTTCGTATAGATGGACCTGAGGTCGTATTGTTTTATATAAGAATTGGACCTGAGGTCATTTTGCATATGGACATGATGTGTTGGACCTAAGGTCGTTTTGCTTTGTTGAGATTTGTAAATCTGGTGTGAATGAGAGTAGTGGTTCAAATATGTACATTATAAGTATGATTCATTTATGAACGAATCTCATTCATTAACCTCTTTACTTTGATATTATTCACTGGGCGTTAGCTCACTCTCATTTATATGTATGTTGGTGAGCAAAGAGATGTTCAATCCCAGCCTTAGTGGAGTTTAAGAAAGGAACTCGAGTTTTGTGAAGTCAGCCCAGGTGCCTCACGCAAGAGGCTTTGGTTATGAACTTTTGTATTCTTTTTTTGCTATTTCTATTGGTCGTGATAGATCGTTTATGTGTATAAGCTATTGGTTTAGCTGATTATGTGTTTGAATGATCCTGGGTATACAAGATGTTGACTACTGATGTGTGGTGTGAGTTATTATTAAGTACATGTGAAATGTTTTGATATGCCATATAAGCATAGCTCATTGGACAAAATTTTTAAGTCTGCTTCCGTTTGGCCCCTTAACTCTGATGGAGTATATTCTAATATGATTTGAGGCTGTAGGTAATCTCATGATTACTGGCCGGTTATGACCTTAATCTATAGGGGCGGGTTCGGGTCATGACAGGCCATCACTGACACAGGATGCATTATTCAAAATCCTTGCAATATTAGCACTTGATCGCCACTTAAAATTAGCATAAGTCTCTGAGTACAACGTAATCTTCGCACTCGACATGGAGCGCCATCAGCAAAGGCCTACACCCTCGCCCGGGGGTAATAATACCGTGGTCCATTTTTTGGCTGATATATCTACCTAATTTAATCTACATTATTTGGTTTAGGCAATCATTTCCGTGCTCAGTACATAGAAATATTTCTAGCTCGGCACCAAAGTCCATATTTTGAAGCGCTCTTTGCACTTGACAATATACTACACCCTTGCCCGGGGTTCATAATACTGCGGCCTACAGCCCTTGCCCGGGGGTAACAATACCGTGGCCTATCATTATGATTTGTTTGGAACTCATGTGATATAATTTTGTCCTATGATCGCCATCCTTTATATATGTACATTGAAGCATACATGTAGTCATTCATTCATACATTTTATTCATTTATCCAGAGTGTTCTTTATTAAAAAACCTAACAGCTTTTTGAACAGCGTAACTCAGCAAGAAAAACTCTCATTCCTTCTACCGCAGACAATGAAAGTTTTGGGGCAATTGTGGGAGCCAGAAAAAATATATATCCGCTTATTGGGGTTAACTCAAACAAGGCCCACAATAGGTCCAGCCCAAACAAATATCACACCTCCCCCATCTATATAAAGGGGGGCATCCCAAAAGAGGAGGTATGATCTCTCTCTGCTGCATATAGCACACAAACACTCTTTACAACTCTTGATTTTCCATAGCTTTATTCTTAAAGGACTAACTTTAGCATCGGAGTATCTCCGGCCGGCAACCCCGGTTGGGTGGCGCCAATCATGTTCATCTTTACAAACACACAGGGACAAAGTTCATCTCTTCCTTGAATCTCTACAACATCCATGTGAGAGGATATTTCATGGTCTTACAGCATCATATAAGATTCAAATGCTAAATGCAATGTTTTATTGGATAGTGCTTTGTGGGATTCTTTTTTAATGGGTTTCAGACCGAAGATTGGAATCATTTGATTTAGGCTTATTTTCATTAGGCATTTTGAGTTATGCCCTATAAACCTTCAAGTTCATTGCCATAGCTTGTTACGAGTTCTTTTGCAACTGGTTATTTTTTTCCAGAGATGACATAATATAACACGCTGGTGAGCTACAGCCTCATAAACCTGAGAGTCTTTACTTGTACATCCACCTTTTGAAACAGATGCTATCTAGAGCTCAAATAATTTAAATTCTCTCTCTCTCTCTCTCTCTCTCTCTCTCTCTCTCTCGTAAATTGATGTGCAAAACAAGTAAATATTAAGTGCTTGTTCTATTTTCCTTTAACTATGCAAATGGATTCGTAGTCAGAGGCAGATCCACCATAGGACTAAGGGTAGCAGCTGCCCTCTCTAAATTTTTTGAACTTCAACTTTACTTAGTTTTAAAATTTTCTTTTCAATTGGCCGCTCTGAAATTTTATTCTTCTAGAGATTTGTGGTATGTCTTTGTTTTGTTTGAGGTTGGTTGTGGTTTTTTTTTCAATTTTTTATGCATATATACATACATATATTGATATTATACATGATGTCTCCTATTGAAATACATGCAAAACTTCTGCCTTGTGTTGCTAACTGTTTGCTTTCAAAATCAAAACATATTTGCTTCTTGCCTGAAAACTAAAAGTTGTTTATTGGGTTCTTTACAAATGCCACAGTCCTTGTACTAATTACCGTGAACTCTTATAATTACAGTTTCGGACTATTATCAGCTTGATGACGTATTGACTCCTGAGGAACAGTCCATCAGGATGAAAGTAAGAGAGTATATGGAAAAAGAAATAGCACCAATAATGGCGAAGGTACTTTCTCTTTATATGCTCAACTTGTCTGCAATTGTCATATAACTTGATTGGTTTGTCTGATAGATAAATGGTGGAGCAAATTTTTTTATTCATTTTCATTTCCTCCTGTGTGTGTTAAGAGACTTACACATGACGACGAGTGTAATTAAGATTCAATTGTAATGGTAGCTATGCTTATGGCCCTCTATTTTATTATTTTAGAGTCTTGCCGATACAAAATTCTCTCTTTTTCACTTTTCAGTACTGGGAAAAGGCAGAGTTTCCATTTCATGTTGTTCCAAAGCTTGGTGCCCTAGGCATTGCAGGTGGCATAATTAAGGTAGTTTATGTATTTTGCTTTGATCTCTCTTTATGAGCTTGTTATAGAGGTAGGTGGGAAGTTCAATAAATTTTTTTCTTCCAAGGCTATGGGCGTCTAGGTCTCTCCATTACTGCAAGTGCAATCACAATGGTAGAACTTGCCAAAGTTGATGCAAGCTGCTCTCCTTTTGTCTTGGTGCATTCTTCTTTAGCAATGCTCACTATCAGTAAATCTTGTATTTTTTACATTTCTCAATAGTGTTTAGTTGTTAGAGATTGCAATGTTCCTTAGTCTTATGCTTATGGGTGATGAATGATGAGGTCTCTGATACTTTATTAGTTCATCAACAATAGCAATAGCTAGAACTGAAACACAGAAGTAGCAAAATATTTACCTTCACCGACACAATTTAAAACCATAACTTGTTGGGTAACGATCTGTATCTTTTTGTTTTGGCATGTGTTTAGATTCCTAACGTTACATTTGTTTTTGTCTCTGCTGCAAGCATCTAAATCTAGATGCACGGGTAGATTTGTAGCTCAGTAAAATGGCTTGGTATATGGGTCTATGTATCTCAATATTTATGAGATGAGAACATAAATTCATATAAACTTTCTTAGTGTAATTGTGAAATAAATTGCCTACTGTCTAGTTTAGTAAGCACTTTTGCTTGTTACGGGTGTTTGGCAACTGTTTGGGTTGGGCAAGAAGTAGAGTCTTAGACAAAAACCTGTCACTAGATGTGCTAAGGCTCTATCCCCAGTGGTTTGGCATTTTATGGTATGTCAGCTCTGTCCCAAAATCACCAAACGACCGCTTAGGCACGAGAGACTTGTGGGAGAAGATGAGACTCGAATCGGGTTCCCGATTTGGGAGTTAGAGTCGGATTTCGGTCTAAGCAAACTAATTCCTTAAGAAACTTAGAATTCGAGGTGTTAATGCCCCAAAATCACCAAATGACGTCAGAGTAACACGAAACTTGGCACATACGACCGCCTAGGCACAAGAGACTTGTGGGAGGAGATAGGATTCAAATCGGGTTCCCGGTTTGGGAGTTAGAGTCAGATTTCATCATAGGCAAACTAGTTCCTTAAGAAACTTAGAATTCAAGGTGTTGATGCCCCAAAATCACCAAACGGCATTGGATTAGCATGAAACTTGGCACACACGACCGCCTAGATACGAGAGACTTGTAGAAGAAGATGGGATTTGAATTGGGATTCCCGGTTTGGGAGTTAGAGCCGAATTTCACTCTAGACAAACCAGTTCCTTAAAAAACTTAAAATTCGAGGTGTTGATGCCCCAAAATCACCAAACGGCGTTGGAGTAGCACGAAACTTGGCACACATGACCGCCTAGGCATGAGAGGCTTGTGGGAAAAGATGGGATGCAAATCGGGTTTCCGATTTGGGAGTTAAAGCCGGATTTCATGCTAAACAAACTAGTTTCTTAATAAACTTAGAATTCGAGGTGTTGACGCCCCAAAATACCAAATTGCGTCAGATTAGTACGAAACTTCGCACACACGACTGCCTAGGCATGAGAGACTTGTGGGAGAAGATGGGATTTGAATCGGGTTCCTGGTTTGGGAGTTAGAGCAATATTTCACTCTAGACAAACTAGTTCCTTAAAAAACTTAGAATTCGAGGTGTTGATACCCCAAAATCACCAAATGGCGTCGGAGTAGCACGAAACTTGGCACATACGACTACCTAGGCATGAGAGACTTCTGGAAGAAGACGGGACTCGAATCGGGTTCCCGGTTTGGAAGTTAGAGCCGGATTTCACTCTAGACAAATTAGTTTCTTATGA
Source organism: Camellia lanceoleosa (assembly GCA_025200525.1). Classification (NCBI taxonomy): domain Eukaryota; kingdom Viridiplantae; phylum Streptophyta; class Magnoliopsida; order Ericales; family Theaceae; genus Camellia; species Camellia lanceoleosa. The sequence continues at coordinate 99,482,893 of CM045767.1, read as the reverse complement.
AACTTAAAATTCGAGGTGTTAATGTCCCAAATCACCAAACGACATCGGAGTAGCACGAAACTTGGCACACATGACCACCTAAACATGAGAGATTTGTGGGAGAAGACAGGACTCGAATCAAGTTCTCGGTTTGGGAGTTAGAGCTGGATTTCATGCTAGGCAAACTAGTTCCTTAAGAAACTTAGAATTCGAGGTGTTGACGCCCCAAAATCACCAAATGGCGTCTTATTAGCACAAAACTTGGCACACATCATTGCCTAGGCATGAGAGACTTGTGGGAGAAGGCGAGACTCGAATCGCGTTCTCGGTTTGGGAGTTAGAGCTAGATTTCGGTCTAGGAAAAATTATTTACTTAATTATCTTTGTAATTGTATAGTAGTTAAATATATATATATATTTTGTAATTAACATATTAACACATAATTATATTGTCATTAGTTATTTTTATTTTTTGTTTTCAGATATTTCCCGAGTAGGAGTTTGCTTCTTATAGAATGCATACCTGTGAAAAATGCGACTAACTTTTGTTCTTGTTACCCACGGAAAATGATGAGGAAAACTTTTAATTTTGGTTTTTGTTATTTTGAATTATAAACAACATTATAGTGAGGTAATTTTGTTGATGTGCAGTTATGGATGCAAAAATATTTTTATTATGGAGAAATTGTTATTTCTATACAGGAATTTTTATATTATTATGCAATTATTGATTTCTTTTTCAATTGTTTTTCATTTAATATAGGTAATTTTAATATTTTTAATAATTATATTGCAGTTTTTTTTTTTTGGGTGACAACACCATACAAGAAATTTCACTTTTGGCGACTAAAATCTTAGTCGCCAAAAGACTTATTTTAGTCGTCAATTACTTTTGGTGACTAATATATTTAGTCGCCAATTTGGTCGCCAATAGTTCGTCGGGAAAGATAATCGGCGACTAAAATTTTTTTGGTAGCCAAAAGTGACCTATCGGCGACTAAACCTTTAGTCACCATATATTTTTTAAAAATAATTATATATATATATATATATTTTACTTTTAGCTACTAAATTTTTGGTAGCCAATTGAGCATGTATGTTTGGCGACTAACTATTTAGTAGCCAAAAGTTTCACTTTTTGAGAATTGAGGACTAAAAATTTAGTAGCCAAAAGTTTCCTTTTTACAATTGGCGACTAAAAGTTTAGTAGCCAAAAGTTTCACTTTTGACAATTGGCGACTAAAATTTTAGTAGCCAAAAGCCAACCTGTGATATTTGTTTAGTCACCAAAAGGCCTCATTTAGTTTTTATAATTTGTTCTATAATATTTTTTGCACCACCTGTAACCTGTGCATATACAAAATTATTCTTCCATTCATTCATTCATTCAATTCTCAACCATTCAATAAATATTTTTTCACAACTTGTAACATTCAATTTTCAACCATATACAAAACTTAACTATTAAACGTGCATATCAAAGAAAATAAGAATACATAAACATAGTATAATCCAACAAATACATATATTATCCAAACCAATAATTAAAATCCAAATTAAAAAAAATCTCAATAACAAAACATATCAGGTGTACATGTTTTCCATAAACAAAAATATAATGTAGATTGCGCCCATGCAAACATCATCAATCTGGCCCAAAAATATTATTGTATCCATGCGAACATCATCAATCTGTAACAAAAATCAGTGAGGTAAGTAATCAAAAATGACTAAACAGTTTGTGAGTTAATAGCACAATATTATTATAACTGATATGGCAAGACTAACTGAAAATTAGTGAAGTAGCTAATTGATTTAACAGATTAGCATGGATATAAAAATAAACAAATAAATAAAAAAACAGCAACAAAATTAATTGAAGACACAAAAAAAAAAAAAATAATAATTAAGCATTTTCCTTCAAAACAAGGCTGTGGAGCATAGAGTGATGAGAAAATTCATTATAGGGCACTAAGACACTCATGGCCAGAGCATATCTAATTTTTTTTTCTTTTTCAGATGAACAAGTGAACCAAATTGCACCTAGTTTTCCATTACATGTGGCTGTCAAAAAGATATTGTATAGTAGAGTTAAAAGTACTTCAAATGTTTTATAAAAATTAATCTAAATTTTATTAATAATTTTCACACACTCACATGCCTTTTCATTTAGGCTTACATTTTCATATAATGATATGATGGATCCCAGCACATTTCAATATTCTAGCAAACTAGAAACTTATAATTCCAAATGCACCACAAGATAATAGAGGAAAGAAAGAACACCTGTCCGCTTTATCAAAAACCAAATCTAGCACCAAAATAGAAGGCCATGACAAGTAATGAGAAGGATGGAAGAATATGAGTGGATTTCAAACGATTAGGTCTTAAGAGAGTTTTTTCATAGGTATTTTAATCCAGCTCCAACAACTAACTCTCTCAGTGCTCTAGGGAAGAGTGTGTCGTGTAGAAACAGTATTACATAGCGAGATTAATGCAAAACAACCTATAATTTTGTTTAATCTAAGAATACCCATAATATTGAAGACTCAGAATAAGAAACTCTCCCTGAAATTTTAATAATCCAAATTACACTGATTTGCCTTGAGGCTTACAACTAATTTATAGTACGCACGTCCTAACCTAACTAGGAAATAATAAATTAGGCTAATTCCTCATAATACTTGGAATTAATGCAGAAAAACATAAAATTACCAAAAATATAAATTTTGAGTTAGAAACATGCCAAAACAAACAACACAAAAAATGGAAACTCGTAGACAAAGTAATTGGTAAAACAAAATTTCAAAAATAGTTAATTTGTAGAATTGAAAGCCTAAACGATGGAATTTGGCCAAAAAGAAAGTGTTTTTGATCATTGGGCCGTATTCAATAAAAACATGGGCCTTTCAGATTAATTCATGACAGAATCGACCCAAGCTCATAATCACTGGTATGCCATTTCACTGGTCCAATTCCTACAATTATGCTGCATGACTACCTGGCTGCATCACTCATGTATTTATAAATTTCAAGCTCAAATTCTTTCATTTAAAATATATCTATCCAAATGTAGCCTTAATAGCATCCCTTTTACTCCTAGGTATAGAATGTTGTTGGCTGTTAGCTCACAAATGAGGTTATCTTTGGGAGGTTAATGGATGGCTTTCTTAATATGCTTGCTCAAATAATCATATTACTTCCACAATGCTCTCTGTGTTTTTTAGTTCACTTCTATTCATGTTGCAACAAATTTCCATTGGACTTTGGAAGATGTTGCCAAATCAATTGTTTGCATAATGTCTACCCCATGCCAAGCTGGCTATACACAGGTACATTTCTCATGAATGGAAATTAGTGTGTTCCTGCTAGAATGACTATATTTGTGTCCTCTCCAACTTTCTAGATGCTCAATGATTGGTATGAGGTATGAAATGTGATTAATTATTTTTTTTATATGTGAATGAGCACTGGAATTCACGTATTTTCGGATTTTTTTTTCTTTTTGAAAAAGGAAACAAGTCTTTTAAAATTCTTTCCCTTGGGTGATTACCCGAATTTGGGTACTGCTTTTGGGAGGCCTTGGGTCGGCTGGTTTATTGGATGTGTGGGTAAGTCTTATTTATTAATAAGTGGCCAGTGATTTATTTTTCTTCTCATAAAGTATTTAAAATGAATGTCAGTCCCTGAATGCTTGTCATGTATAGGCAAGGCAGGGCAGGGCAGGGCATTGCTTTAGGCAGATCCTTTCCATCTTACATTTACTCAGCTCAACCTTTGAAGGTAATACCCAATATCCCTTTCATTTTAATGCATTCTCGTACTATCTTATTCATTATAATCTTCAATTGGCAATGGGCTGTGAATATTCCCAGAAAATAATTAGTCAAATATCAGCTATGTCATGTCTTCTTTTCCCTAATATCCTCATTCATCTATTAGACCCCACAGGGGATTTTTTTACTAGTTCTAATCTGTAATTTCAGGCTAGTACCTAACCATTTCTTATACTATGCCTTTTGGTGACTGCTCTAGCAACTAGCCACTGGATGAACAACTGCTGCCTAACAGTTCTAGATTTTACCACAACCAGTAAAATAATCTTATTTATCATTGATAAATTTATCATTTTATTTCATAAATAAAACAAAATTATTTTAAAGATCTAAAAATTATTTTTAAAATGTTATGTTGAAATAAGTTTATTCTTAAACAAGAAAGAAAAAATAACATTATTGATTCCAATAAAATTCACTCACCATCTCACTGTGAAGAATTAATAGTACATACATATATACACAGACACGAACACCCACCTCACATTTGGTTTAGAAACTACTTATTTTGTTGAAGTTTGAGTCTGTATGTTTCCTACAACTTTTAGGATTTTGTTAGTTTTGGAACAAATCTTTCATTTTGTTCCAAGCTATAGAGAATGAAGGTGTAAAAATAACAAATTCCACCACTTCAAGAAAAATCAAACATGAAAATTAATGGTTTCACCAATTGATTGCCTTAATGTATTAGATTTCTTAGCAAAATCTGCAATTTTCAATCGAAGATCTATAGATACATAGATATACTTATATACATGTACATATACATATACATATATATATATATAGAGAGAGAGAAAGAGAGAAAGCATACGCGAGACGGAGCATCAATGGAGTAGAGTTTTTCTCAGTGATAAAGCCTCTGGATCTGGCGGTGGTGGCGGTGGTGGTGGATCTGCGAAGATCGGCGGAGGAGGAGGAGGCAGAGTTGTGAAATGTTTTAGATAAGGATGGGGTGTGGATCTGCAATCTGTGTGGCTCACTCACAGATCTGCGTGAATCACATGAACCTGTTTTGGTTGCTTGCTTTCGTTCTCATACTTGAGAATTTTGATGGTAAATTAGCTTCTCAATGTGGATGTATGTATGTGTAGATGTGAACACAGAAGATCGTAGAAGCAGATAGATTCAAAGATGTGATTTGAAATGAGGTGTTTAGTAGAGAAAATTTGGGAGAGAAAAGGTGGGTTCGGTTTGGTTTGGGTAGAGAAAGAGAGGATGAGAGAGAAGAGTGAGGGCGTGACTCGTGAGATATATAAATGGTCATTGGCGACTAAAATATTTTAGTCGTTGAAAGTATTTTATAAATCCCTCCAAAATATTTGAAATGTCTCCCTCCATAAATTTTATTTCTTTGGTGACAAAAAAATTTTTTGTCGTTGAAAATATACTTTTGGCTACCAAAAGTTTAGTCACGATAAAAATATAATTTTTTATTTTTCATTTGGTGACTAAATGGTTGTAGTAGCCAAAACTCAATATATGGCGACTAAAATTCTTTTTGTCGCTAAAAATAAATTTTTGGCTACCAAAATTTTGGTCGCCAAAGGTAAAAAATAATTTTTTATTTTTCATTCGACTACTAAATAATTTTAGTAGCCAAAACTCAATATACGGCGACTAAATTTCTTTGTTGTTGCTAAAAATAAACTTTTGGCTACCAAATTTTTGTTCGCCAAAGGTAAAAAAATAATTTTTTATTTTCCATTCGGTGACTAATGGTTTTAGTAACTAAAACTCAATATAAAGCAACTAAAATTCTTTTTATCGCCAATTCTAGAATTTTTAGCGACTAATTTTTTTTAGTCGCCAATAACCAGTATACCCAGACTAAAAAAATTTTTTAGTTGCCAATTTCACAACTTTTGGTGACTAAATTTTTTTAGTCACCAATTTTGGTCGCCGAATGTGCATTTTGTTATAGTGTACACCGTCACAAAAAATAATTAATTTTAATATTATTTCTTAATTTTATTGCAGGTTTTTTTTTTTTTTTTTTGGTGACGGCACCACACCGTTGCAAAAAACATTAGAATCATTGGCGACAGTGGTCATACCGTTGCCAAAAAAAACACCATTCACGACAGCATTTCTTGTTGTCTCAAATAAATTTTTTAGCAACGGTAAAACAGTGTTGTCGCAAAAAGTCTCAATTTTTTACATATTATAGGTGACAGTAAAATGCCCGTTAACAAGGGCAACAATTGCCCTCGCAAAAAAAAAGGCGACAGCATAGTGCCGTCGCTAAAACTTTTTTGCAACGCCCTCTGTTGTGACCCTCCCTTTGCCATCACTAAAAGTCATTTGTCGTCGCTAAAAGTTTTTTTAAACAACATTAGGAGTATTAGCGACGGCATTTTGCCGTCGCAAAAACCTGGAATTTTTGTCGTGAGATTTTAAAAGTTTTATCAAAATTTTTATCAAATGTCTTACATGAGTATGAAATCTACACTCATATAAAACATTTGATAAAAATTTTAATAAAATTTTTAAGATCACTAACATACTCATCGTAGAAAGTTGGTGCCAAGTCACTATATGCGATAAGGGAAGACCATACATTGATTGTTTTTGTGGACCGGGTATATATTCATTAAAATTGCATATTGTCATTTTATTCTTGTTTTTTCTACGTAAACTTACCTATAAATTTTAATACGTAAATTTATTCTTCAATAAGTTTGATGATAATTAATAATATTTTTCATCAAATATTATAAAAAAAATGTAACTAATTGTTAATTTTTAGCATAGTTTGAAAATTTTATCACAAAAATATCACTAATTATAAGTTTTAGGAACAATTTAAAAAAATCGTCACAAAAAATTACTATTTTTTAACTTTCAGTGACAATTTAAAAAAAAAAAATTAATCATAAAAAAGTCACCAACGGTAAGTTTTAGCGATAATTTATAAAAATCGTGACACAAAAGTCACTAATTCAATTTTTAGCGACATATGTAAAAAATTGTCATAAAAAATTATTTTTAGTGACGATTTTATTAAGACTTATTTTCAATATAATTTGATGAGAATTAAATCTAACTATTAGGATTTATTGATAACTTACCATTTTTACTGAGATTAAGATCACAAGTGTAAAATAATGATGTCAATAAATTTTTATTTTAAACGGTAAAATAATATGGAAAAGGTTATTTTATTATGATTTCTCTATAATGATCTTGTTTTGTTTTTATTATAACAAGACATGTCAACGTAATGTAATTTAACAGTTTAAGCTAAAATATAAAATGACATTAAAATCACACATCCTAATACTATGTAATTCAACTTTAAACATATATTGTTGGATACCATTGTAGAAAGATCCATTACAAAAATCTTAATACTAAAGTTGATTTTTGTCGTCAAAGTGTGCACTTTGATTTATTTTAATCCTTATTATTTCAATCACATCAATTTGATCTCCAATAATTCCTATTTAAATTGTCCCAATGCCAATGCCGTTTAAATTTTCATTCAAACTCTTAAAAAAATTATCTTGCGATGTAAAATTTGGATTAATCAACAATAAAGACTATTTAAAAAAAATAGATAAACAAACATGATTTATATATTTAGGATTAAAATGACACAATGTGCATGCTTTAGGGACAAACAATGTATTTAATCTTATTTTAAATTTAGAAAAAGTTTTAAAACTTAGGTAATTAATAAACTGGCCTCTCTTTGAATTAAAAAAACTAATAAAGTATGTTTAATACTCATATATTTTCTGATCCTGACATAATCAAGAATGTGTAACAACATAAAATGAGTATATTGAAAAAGTATGGGTCTCGTAATCTCAAGAACTAAAAGACTGAGTTGTTAAAATAAGTATATTGAAAAAGTATGAGTATCATAATCTCAAGGACTAAAAAGACTGAGTTTTTTAGATTTTAAAAATTATTTCTTAAATTAAATCAAATAAGAAGAATAGTTCTAAATTATAACTGAAAATAATTATTGAAGATTTGATAAGCACTTATCAAATGGTGGGGGGTGTTGTTGGTTTCTCCAAGTTCTATGAACTTGTGAGATTCAAAAAATCATCTCACATGGATTCACTGCTGGAAATCTGACTTTTAGAGGCGTTTAAAAAACGCCGCTATAGCTATCAAAAACGCCGCTGTATCTTTATGGCGCTTTAAAAGCGTCGTTATATTAGTATAGGCGGCGTTTCTAAAAATGCCGTTAAATGTGTTAGATAATCATAAAATGATGTCACGCCAGTATTTTGCGACGTTTTAAAAACGCCGTGATAGTTTTTTTCTAATTTAAAAATATAACCGTTGGCACTATACTATAGTGGCGTTTTGAAAAACGCCGTTATAGCTTTTATTTTATTTTTATTTTTTTTGAAATTGTACTAATTTTGTGAGTTTTAACTAAAAAAATTACATGTTATAAAGCTGAAAAATAGCAATAATACGTATTTTTTCTTCTTATTCTTATGTTTTTCAAAATACACCATAAGGATGCTGATTGATTGAATGCAAAAGCTTTTGGCTAATGCTCAAATTCAGTAAATTAGAGGTAGAAACAACAAAGAGAACACAATCCACAAAAGATGGGTCAAAAATAAACACCACATCTACATCACCAGTAGTTTACTATTTCTGATTCAACATACAAGATACATGATACATGATACTCTTTTCAAACTCAAGACAATGTAATCAACATACATAATACTCTATCAGATTCCAGACTTTTACAAACTAATAAGGTACCGAATTGGTGAAGTTCTAGATTATTCTTCATTGTATCACAGCACCACATGGTTCAACCTTCAATTAATATACACTTTGGATAACATCAAACAAACAAACATTAATATACTATTTGGTTAACAACAAACAAACAAATAACTACAATACATTACGTCCACAATCCACATAGCATTTATCCTTAGGATGTGAAGAACGTGCATACTTCCTCCCCATTACATAATTTATATATGTATATATAAGCAAATACTTTTGGCGCCAGATGATTTATTTAGTGACCAAAGGACAAAAATCCATAATTTTGTGCTTGCATTGCCATAGGGAAGAATCATACCTATTTGTGTCCTCCTCAACAGTTAAATCCCCTGCAAAGTCTACCAAATCAAATACAAATTTCTGGGAATCATTAGTTCCACCAAATGACTGACCCTACACACATAATTAGGCATGTATGTACGTAAATAAAAAACAAGAGAATACAGAGTGAGCATAAACAGCAAGCTGAGAAAAAAGGTGATATTTTGACATTTGTATTGTGCTACCAATACTCATGTATGAAGTCATATGAGGCACTAGAAAGGTGAAACACTTTACCAGTTTAGTTGTTGCAACCTCCACCATCTTGTTCAACAAATCCAATGTTCAATAGGTATACCTATATATAGAGAGAGACAAACAGGGGAACAGAGAGAAAAACATGTCAGAATATGAGATGAGTACATTGTGTGCATTCTCTGTATGCATCCCAATTCCACCCATAAAAGACGTGCATCACATAAGCCTAGCTGAGAGAGAAGTGTAACATTAATCTATGTAAAATAAGGTATACCTTTTATGAAGAAATAGCTTATCTCAAGTTGCCTAAATTTTACATAAAGAAACAAATTCTGCAAAAAAATAGGAGTAGCTTTAAAGAAAGTTGCGAAACATATCACTACCACACAGAATCTATTAAGTTCGTGACATTCCATCTAATGAAACACAAAGAACCTTCAGCATCCAAATTATTGTGCTAATGTTCAACACTAGAATGGAATGAGAAAATAAAACAAATAACAAAAACACAGAATCAATCAGGACAATCATAATAGAGTCTTAATTAATGGACAAGAAATGTAAACCTGAGGATAAAAGAACAACATACCTGCAAGAGAATTGATTTTAAGTCAAACTAACAAGTAAAATTGGTGCATTGTTGTGTTGAGCTAAGTGAAGCGAACTATGATAGTGATGATAACAAATGACATTTAGTTATCTTGATGAGGTATGCTTTTATATCCTAATAATAAATAGATGAAGAGCTCTGCAGTAGAGTCCTATATTACTAATTATAGCGAAGACAGACAGTAAGAAAATGCCCATGAAGAGCTCTGCAGTAGAGTCCTTGAAATAAAATAAAATAAATACACTTGAAGTTTTCCTCAAAAAACTTTAAATGCCATTATTTCAATAACAATATATTATATCATTTTCCATAGAACTCAGAGATTCCCTCTAGAAAAACTAGACAGTTAATTTGAATGTTATTTTGGGGTGTGGTTTTAATTTGCAACCACTAGACCTATACCTTCGCTATGTGCTAACAAACCTCAGCAATTGAGGCAGCGACGATAGCAGCAGATTGAGTATTGTGAGATAGTTCACGAAGAAAGGCAGACAGCAACAGAGATGGCTGAAACAATAGTCAAAGATAATACTGAAGACAAAAAATCAAACAAGAAATTAAAATGAGCACATTATAATGAGGATGATATATGAATATAGTTTACGGTTTGGTTGTAAATGATAGAGCAATTACATGTTAAAGACAAAAAAAGCATGAAAATAATTGATAAGAAATAAAACTAAAGCAAGGGAGGATGGAACTCTTAACATAATGCTGGAAACAAACTTACATAGAATTCTTGTTGAAGGCAGCATGTATAAAAGCCCAAATTGGATGTGATACCGCATCTTTGAGATGAGCGAGATTGATTGATAAAGATAGGTTTTAGTATCTTTCTTTGATAAAAGCATACTCCTTCTAGACAAGTGAATACCTAATAAGCAGGAAGAATAAAAGATAATAAGTCAAATTCGAACAAGAATCCCAAGAAGGTACCTGAACAACTATAGAAACAAGAGAATGAAAAGGAAAATGAAAAAATAAAAAACGGCTGCAAACTTCTAAATCGAAGTGTTATCTTCTTTTGGAGATTTTGATGCAATATGCACATCAAGCATTTTCTCCACCTATCAGCTTTCTGTTACAAATAATGTCTGTTACAGAGGTGCAATCTGCAATCTTACTAGCTCCAACTTCATTTATATATTTAACATATTGATTCCATAAGGAATAGGTGACATGATAACATTATTTTGATATAATAAGAAGAGCAACATAGACCAAAATGAATCCAGACTGGGGGGCATTAACAACGATATTTTCAACATGAATTTGTTGACTAATAATTTTCCAAAGTAATGAAGATAGTAAACGACTACCTTTGTCAAAGCATGCCCTTGGTGAAACTCTGTCCTGATTCTGTAGAAGGTGCTCTTGGTGATATTAGAATGGCAATATTCATGTGGTCTGCATGGAAGTCCAATGGGCATCAAGGACCATATTTCACTGGCACTTTAAGTTGAGCATATGGAAGATCAATTGAAATCCAATCAAGTTTAAACCGCATTAGAGGAACTTTGCATCCTTGACGCAATGGACCTCAAATACTTCTGATCTACTTGTAAGCATGTTGTGTAGAACAACAAAAAAATCCTCCTGCATGGTTCACAAGATAACAAGTCAAGAGATACTACCTACACAATATCATATATGACGTATACGAATAGGAAAATAAAAAGGCTTACTACCAAAGTAGCGAAGCAAGGGCCAACGCATAAAGCATCAATATCTGACTCTGAATTATGAACCTGAATAGAACCCAAAAAAAATTACAACTATTCATTGCAAACCTATTAAACACCAAGAAAATATTAGATAAGAAAAGCACAAACCAGATCAGTTATCTTTTATCTTACAATGATTGTAGCTAGATCAAGTTGTAGTAAAAAAAAAAAAAAAAAAAAAAAAAAAATTTACAAAATGAAAATGTTTCTGTTCATTTACGTGTCAATTCTAGTCATTTAGCTACTTGCAAGCTATTAATAAGTGAAACATAGTATCATGAATTCCCCCTCCCCATCTATTCCTGACAATAGAAAAATAAGGAAACAAAAGAAAGAGCAAAAAAAAAAACTTTTTTTTTTTTTTTTAACAAATTAAATGAAAGAAAGACAACTATACATAAGAGTTCATAACACTTTCACACCAATTCACATTGACATTTTCCTCTAACCAATCTATGTTCACACTCTGTGTGTGAATCCTTTTGATAGAATCTAATTCTTCCTCTTCAAGCCCCCAATATATATATGTGTGTGTGTGTGTGTGTGTGTGTGTGTGTGAACAACATGGAGAGAGTAGCCTTGAAAAAGGTTTCCTTCACGTTATTTTTCCAAGAAAACAGAGAAGAATTTTCTTCTCTCTTTCTTACTCTCTTCCTTGTACTGAGCTTTTTCAAGAGTCCAACTCACCAACAACAATGGAAGCTAAAGACATCAAAATGGGAAAGGGATATAGGCTGTTAATTCAAATGTATTTCAAAATCACCAATATGTTCACAGGTAACTCAGGATTAAGCTGGAAATCAAGATTTCAAGTTTGAATAACTCAAATTACAAAACTGATTCAGGTTTACAAGACAAGGTGGTGTTGAGAGAGTTTCATCAGTAGATGTTGAGCTTTCAACTTCTTGTTTAGTGGATGATATTCTTCTTCGCTTTACACTTTCCTCTCTAGATTTATTATTATCAGATGGAGATACTGCAGCAGCAGTTGGTTTTGATCCGTTAAATCGTGGGCTTACTATAGTAAAATTAAGTCATTATATTACTCTCTGAAAATGCAAAAGCATGTTCCATCAGCTTTCTTTGATAAAAACGCTGCCTCCAACTCACCTTGTTCAGACAGGATTGAACTTTGTTTTCCAAAATTTTCCTTTCCAAAGCTCCCTCCAGAAGAAAAATCACAAACAATTTTCCCTGAGGGAACACATTCCTTCCATCCTCATGTGTATACTTCACCTGTCTCCACATTTTGACAATTCAAAATAGCATAAGATTACAAATCTGTTTTTGATCTCCTTCACTTTCCTTCTACTTTTATTCTTTAAGCATCGCCTTCACGGCTTATCCAATATACTACAAAATTAGTAATACTTCATTTGTTTGGTGACAAAATGGAAGGGAACTGAAGAAATCAACAAATTAAAACTCTTAGAATCTTCATGTTTGGAACATGAGGAAACAAGAATTTCCACCAAATTGTAAACTAGTATATCTGATATGCTCAGTTGAGGCTGGCTCCAATTTATGGAAAGTATTCATCACCTAATATTGCGAGTAATTAATTTCACTTTTTAATTTTTTAATTTTTAATTTTTTCATAAATTTCTTGACAACAAATGAAACAAAGCCTCAATAAACAGTATCTATCTCACCCTGTTAATAATATTGTCTTTACAGATTGTAATTAGACTCTGAAACTAATGGGAATAATATGATACCTCTAACTGAAACACAATGGGCCCAACCAGTTGCAGCCTTCACCATTGTAGCTTCAGTTGGAAGTGGAAATGGCTTTGGAGTTTCCTTAATATGCATATAGGTGATAGAAGATGCAAAATCAATTAAAAAGAAAAAAGAAAGAAGAGAAGAGTTCATAGATTAAAAGATAATGAGCATATAAACAGCTAAATACATAAATAAATTGTTTACATGCAGAGCTCAGTAGATTTTCCCTACTTTTTGGAAGTCGAGAAAAGTTTCATACCAATTTAATTCAAAAATATTTATTTCTCTCTCTATCACTCATCACTATCATGTCTCTTAAACCTCTCTAGATGAAATGATTACTACATTGTCTTTAGTGTGTTTAAAACTATAAGTAATCAGTCCCTATATTATGGTTTGGACTTTGAATAAGAACAAATTCCTCCCGTTCAAACTACATATCCAAATATAAAATATAACTCTAAATTTTCCATCATGTTTATATTAGCTTCATGTAGATGATTTTTATGAAATCTTGAAAATGAAACTTTCTATTTATGTAGCATAAACATCAAACTATTCAGCAAAGCAATTCAACATGGAGTAGATGACATCCTACAGTGAAATCAACATAATTAACCAAAGCAAAATTTTGGATCACAATGCCAATCATAAAGTAACAAAGGAGGTTTTCAGTAGCTTAGAAATAAATTAGTACAAATTGGTTCAACACATAGCATCTTGCCACGCATGAGTAGGAAGTTTCATTTGGAGAGATCAACATAGTCAACCAATGTGAGCCCATCACAAAACAAAAATCCAAAAACCACCACCACCACCACCACCAAGAATCAAATTCATCTAACAATAATTCCAAGAAGTAAGAATGATAGGTTCCTTGATATTGAAACAGTACTAATGTGATAAAAAACTCAAAGTGTACATATTTAACTCCACGAGACATCCAAATCAAACACCAGTTTCGAGCTAGAGAGAAACTACAGCCAAACTGATAGCATGTACAAATGCAGTCAAACGAAAGGGCAATTTGTCTACATGAACAAACCGAGGAGAGAGAGAGAGAGAGAGAGTACCGATTAAAGTTTAGAAACAAAGTAGACTATTCGCCACCATCGGAGCTTGAAATACGAGTAATCGAGGGATCAGAGTTCAGATCATCAATCTCACGAGAGCAGAAGACGATGGAGCTCGCTACCATGGGGCAGCTTCGAAATCGCTTCGGTGGAGCTTCGATCTGAATCTTCGATGGAGCTCAAAATCGCTTCGATCTGAATCTTCGGGAGCTCGAAATCGCTTCGATCTGAATCTTCGATGGAGCTTAGAGAGGTTTGAGAGAGAGAGAGAGATATGTGCATATAAGGGTTGAGAGAGATAAATATGAATCTTCAATTGAAATCGTTTTGTGTAATATGCTTAGAGAGGGTTCCAATTCAAAATAAAGTTTCACAAAACGAGGTGCGTGTGGCTACCACATTTGGAGGCGTTTTAAACGCCTTCTATTATAAAACGGTGCTGTTTTGTTTAATAGAATATGCGGCATTTATAAAATGCCGTTAAATGTAAATAACAGTGATGTTTAAAAAAACGTCGTTAAAAAAACGCCACCATAACCCCTTTTTCCTGTAGTGATTGTAGAGATCCAATGAATAGATGAGTTTTGCCCCATAAATCTGCAAAGATAAGCATGGTCAGCACCACCCAATCGGGATTGTCGGCTGGAGACACTTCGATGATAAAGTTAGTAACTTGAATCCAAAAGAGATGATGAAGAATTGACGAGTGTGTGTGTGCTGTCTGGTGCTGAGAAATGAGGCATATGTTATTGCTTGGGATGCCCTCCTTTTATATAGATGTGGGGTGTGATATTTGTTTGGTAGATATTTGTTTGGTGGACTTGCTTGTTTGGGCAAGGCCCATTGTTAGGCTTTGTTTGGGTTAGCCCCAATAGGCTGATATATTATTTTTTGGCTCCTATAATTGCCCCAAAACTTTCATTGCCTGCAGTAGAAGAAATGAGAGTTTTTATTGCCGATCGAGTTACATTGTTCCGATAGATGTTAGGATTCTTGATAAAGAACACTTTGGAAAAATGAATAAAAAAGAATGAATGAATGACTGTATGAATGCATGCATGCTTGAATGTATGTGCAAATATATGTATATAAGGAAGAGCGGTGAGCTAAAATCCAGTGAATATGAAATTAATGAATGATGTCTATCATAGTACGAAATTATATCACATGAGTTCCAAACAAATCGTATCATAAACAATTACTTGTCATATCAAAGTTCACAAAGCATATATATATGTGGTACATCCAATAGTACATGATGAGACCATATAAGTCTAACATAGGGACCCCTTAGGTCTACATCAGAGATCTCTATAATGATTGGTTACGGTATTGTTACCCCCGGGCGAGGGCTACACTAAGGATGCCACAATTACTATATGTATGTTTTGCTCTGAATTTAGAGACCTTTGCTGATGGCACTCTGTGCCAAGTGTGAAGATTGCCCCGTATTCATAACCCCTAGGTGAGGGCTACACTAAGGATGCCACAATTACTATATGTATGTTTTGCTCCAAATTCGGAGACCTTTGTTGATGGCACTCCGTGCCAAGTGTGAAGATTGCGCCATATTCGGAAACTTCTACTGATTTTAAGTGGCGATCAGTTGCCAATATTGCAAGGATTTTGAATAGTGCATCATGTGTCATTGATTGCCTAGCATTGCTCCATTGTCTAACGTATACTTACCCCATTGCTTTCGAATGACAGGTGTTAATCAGAAGGAATGTAGATTGGACATTGACCAAAAGTGTTGAGGAGTAAGCCGAGAACAAATTGTTGAAGCGGATTCCTTGTCCCAGTGCTTTCGAATGACAGGTGTTCTTCGGAAGGAATTCATAATGGATGCATGTCGAAATTGTCAAGGATTTGTCTGCCATGTTTCAGGGCAGGTTCGACTTTAGTGACAAATTATTTGGGTTGTGATATAGGCAGGAAGTCTCCAAATATGGTGTAGTTGTTGAAGTCGGCATTGATCAAACTCTAAGTATGGTAGCAAAAATGTTGTTTGAGCTGCGATATGTGGCACTAAATATAAAAGTGACAAAGTGATGGGATGGAATTTGAAAAATTAGACCATACGGAGGTGCTTAGAAGGCACAAAATAGTTGGGAACGACTATTTGATCGTTGGAATCATACTCCTGATGACGTTGTTGTAGCCAAAATAGATCTGATAGTGTAGATCGGTGGAGAATTAGGCTTCGTGAAGCATTGGATAATTTTGCTTAAATTGTTGAGTTAGACAGCTCGGCTAGACTAGGTGTCTTTGGCAAAAATAAAAGTAAAGTTGTTGTTAGCAAGACTTGAACCCTTACCCTTGGAAATAAGGAATAAGACTAAACCACTTTGCCACAGCAGATCCTTGTGTTCATATTTTGTAAGTTATGTACATGAACATGACTGTTATTCGGCGATAACAGAATGGAACTTAGTCGCAATGCACTGAATAATTGTTTATGTTGTCCAACGTAGGTCATCTTCTCCGGTGACATAGTGGGATTTCTTGCCAAACTTCGGCTGGCTCGTATGGCTTCTTTTTAGCACCAATTTTGACGCGGTTTGTTATGTTGGACTCATCTCAATGAGCACTTCACACTGGTATGTTCAAAATTTGATTTCGACATCTTCAAAAATTGTAGTTTTCTAAAAAGGTGGTCAGTTTTGTAATTATTAACATACGTTGATTAAATTTTTGGCTCTTCTGGTTGGTGGGTCGAGACTCCTCTAGTCAGCATGAACCTTCTGGTATATTTAGATCTTGATATTAACACCTCCAAAATCTTGGACCAATTGAAGCCAAGATGATAGTTCTATGCCGAGACGACTTTGCGATTGTAGCCAACACGATTAAGGATATATACTTGCACCATTTAAGTGAGGACGATTATTGTCTATGAGCATGGTGATGGAGTTGTGGTGCCATGCATCCTAAAAACAGTCGAGTGGCTGTGCGAATTTTAACAAGTTAGTAGCCGAATGATTGATGTGTGTCCGAGTAATGTTGATGCACTGCTAATTAAACCATAAGATTGTTACAAAAGATATAGATGAATTAATAATTGTAAACACACTTGAGCTATATATATATTTTTGTTGGTGTTTAAGAAGATGACAAATGGTGCAAAGCCAAATGTAAACGAAATTCAAGTTGTGGGTCCTGCCCCAGGTGGCAGTAGATGGCCAAGAGATGAATGAATGATTGGTGAAGATGGATGATTGTGGCCTAGTGCTCCAGGAGCCTGCTGTCAAAATTGCATATTGATCGGACACGATTTAACCATTGATCTATCATTTAATGTCCCCTTGCAAATTTGGACTCTGAAAATGGATTCTACACGGCGAAAACCTTGAGGGTAGTCATGCTTGAAGTTATCGGACCACTCGATTAACCCAAACGTGCTAAGATGCAACGGAGTACCTTGTGTCGAGAAGTGCATGATAAATCTTAATGTCATTTTCTCCATGCAGTAGGCTGTGAAATCTATAATTTTTAAATTCAAACTCCTGACTTTGAGCTCTTGTATATCCCTCGTTTTAAGTCTGATTGGCTTCATTTTTGTAGCATTGGATTCATCTCGCGAGCTAGTATTCATTCCATCATTCCGACGCCTAATTTTTCCTTTGTTTGGATGCCATCGGACCTTCAAAAGTTGACCAAAAAGAAGATTATTCTTTTTTTTTCTTTTGGGTATTGTTCAACTCTTCTCCTCGGTTAAAGTGTGGTCGGCTGAAGGAAGGTCTTTGGAAAAATGTGCTCTTGGCAGGATGTGCTCGGTGGTGAAGTGTGCTTGGTGGTGGAATATGCTTGACAAAAGAGCTTGGCGAGGCTCATGATGGGTCATTGAATTTGCACTCGAACAATCGGGGTAGTTTATTTCTCGGTATGAAAATTAGTGGGCGAAATGGTGGCTAAGGTGCGATTGTAGTTATCGCCGTGCGTGACTGACGTGTTTCGGCTTTGCAATGTTGTCGAGTAAGAATATTAGTGAACTTGATCGTGGGTCTAATCTGGTGGCTTCACAATGTTAGTAACTCATCAAGCTCGTTATAATTATCAATTGTTAAACGGGTGTTGTGGTCACTGACAGCGGTAGTGTTGTAGTTGTCGGTATGGCTTGTGGTCTACTAGGCGATTCAAGGCATTGGATTCCGACTGTTGAAACAGTTTTCTGAATGAGAAATACTTTGGCTGTATAGAAGGTCGGTGCTCCATTTTACTTAGCGTGGTTTAGCATTGGGGAACTTTAGCTTTCCTCGGTGGGCTTAGTCAAGGTGGCCAGTGCCTTTGCTAGAAAACGGGTCTTCTTGCAGGTGGATGATGTAGACACCCCATTTTGACTGGCCCTAAGACTTGGGGCACTTTCTTTTGAATACCCCATGATGTAAATTGGAATATGTCATTTTATGAATTTCTCAGTCAAAAAAATCAGATTGAAGTTTTAATCCCAAACCTCACCCATTTTAGCCAAATTATTAATTTGTAGTATTTTATAATTTTATGTGTGTACATATTTTTAGGTGGTGTTATATAAAGTGGTACATTTTAGCTAATCTTGAAAAATAGAAAATAAAAAAAAATTGAAAAATAAAATGAAAAATAAAAAAATAGAAAATGAAAAATAAAAATAAAAAAAATGGTCAGAATGATGGGTTGTGTTTTGGGTAGAAGAGTGGGTGGAGAATTATTATGGTGGAGAGAGTAGACAACTAAAAGAAAAAAAAGGGGGGGTGGTGGTGGACAATGATTTTCAAAAGAGGGACATAGTGAATATTTTTGTAGAAAGAAGAGGAGTTGGTTTGCTTTATGTATGTTAATTCGGTGGGTGGGGTTCAAAGTAGGGGGAGAAGATTGAGAAAAAGAGGAGAGTAGGTGAGAGTGGGTGGGGAGGAGACACACAACAAACACCTCACTCTCTTCAAGGTTGGAGGGGAAGACACTGATGAATGGACTATTTTCTCTTTCTCGGGGTTAGAGAAATAGGGGAGAGTTGAGGCTGAAAATGGAGAGGAGAGAGGCTCTCTTTGGGTGTTCCAATGGAGGAGAGTGGTGTTCATAAAAAGAGGGGGGAGAGGAGTGATATTTTCTGAGGAAGATTGAGAGGGTGGGAAGTTTCATCTGCAAACCCACATTCAACACACACACGGCATACCCACATTCAACACACACACAACACCATTCTCACTCCACACACACGGCAACCCACATTCAACACACACACAGCAACAGTTCTATCACACACTCAACATACACACACCCATTCTGAGAGACACCCATACAAAACACACCACATACATTAGCTGAGCACACACTCATACACACGGCACACACACACACATAGCTTCATACGCACACACACACCACAACACACACACACACTGATACACTCAATAATGAACACACACATGGCCATCTCTCTCTCTCTCGGCAGATTTGAGAGTAAAAAAAAGATACACATGCAGTCTCTTTCTCAACACATGCACTCTCTGTCTCGGGCTGGACAATGATCTAAACTAAAACAAAAACATGCACAGCCGAAGCTCTCTCAGCAGACAACTCTATTTCCTTTCTCACTGACCACGGCTCTGCTTCATCATCCCTGATCTTCTCTCCCTCTCGGCACCTCTCTCTTTCTCTCTGGTTATTCCGTTCGGCCTGTATATGTTCAGTTTCGCTGTGTTTTGTTGTGGATAACCAACTACCTTGCTAGTTATTTGGTGTGCTTGTATGTGGGGCTTCGTCTAGAAGAGTTGCAGCTCCACTGGGTTTGCTCCATTGGATGAAGCTTTGCATCTGTGTAGTAGATGAAGTCAGAGTTTACGGATCTGGGCCGATGTTGATAATTCACTAACTCAGTTGCAGAGAATTTATATAGGTGTAAGCTTCATTGCTCCTGCCTCCCTGGTGAGTTCGAATGGTTTGCTGCTGTTCTGAGGTGGGTTACGTCATGGCTTCGAAGTCTTGAGTTCTTATCCATGGCTGCTATAATGGTCAAGAATGAGTTGAGGGAGCCGAGTGGCTACACACGTTTACTTGCATGTGTGAAGGAAGTTGGTGCTGCACGTAAAAGATCTTTTGAATTTTGGACAAACCAGTGAGTGGTTTCTATATTTGTGGGCTGGTATGTAGTGTGTGAAGGAGGGTGCTACAGCTGATTTTGCATACAATCAATATGCATATACACTTGTTATATATATATATATATTATGCAAGTGGTTTACGTCCAGTTCTTTTGAGCTTGCTGTATGTTCTCTTCCTTGGGCCCACAAATTTGTTCTTGGTGAAGAAGCCGCTGATTATTTTGATGACTCAATTTTTATTGAAGAAAAGGAGTGGAATGCTTCAGTGGACTACTGAGTTGGTTATTAATTGTGGGAT
This sequence comes from Camellia lanceoleosa, assembly GCA_025200525.1. NCBI lineage: Eukaryota > Viridiplantae > Streptophyta > Magnoliopsida > Ericales > Theaceae > Camellia > Camellia lanceoleosa. Next base: position 99,462,276 of record CM045767.1, on the reverse strand, counting down.
TTTAGTTTGTTTGTTTTTTATTTTGATTGTTTTGTGAGATTTTTATTCTATTTTATTATTCCCCTCTCTCTCTCCTTCGGATATGTAATAATTCAAGTGTTGTAATAATCCCCCCATCCTGTTTCTTATCTATCTCATTCTTTAATCGTTTTCCCTAACTGTACATATGTATATATCTGACATGTCATGCATATCCATGCTTTGCATCCATGTTTTATGCATCTTGATTCGGCTAAGTTTGCATTTGTGGGTTTAATCAATTCTTATGTGATTCTATGCGCTACCTCATGTTCTTGAGATGATTCACATGCCATGTTTTAGAAGCCGAATCTTTAGTTGCATCTCATGAGTGAATTGCATTAGGATTCTGTATATAAGATCATGCATATTTTACTAACTTTGTTTTGTAGCTGTTCGCGGGACGTCGGTAAATATGTGAGTTTTTATGCTTTAGCATCCCGCTTGTACATAATTTTCTTATTATGTTTAGCATCCTACCATGAGGCTAATTGCTTAAATGATAAACTGTTTGAATGCTTGTGGATAAAGGCTTATTGCTTGAATTGAAATGATTCAACAATTGTACGTTTTAAGCCCACTTTGTAGTGGCAAATTCATAAACTTTAAGACCACTTTGTCAAGTGGCAAATCAAACCCTTTTCGACAAACAAACATGAAGTTGAATTGTTCCAATTTGAGCAAACTAGTCTATACTTGTATGCTTCACATAGTAAATTTTAGGATTTACTAAAATAATCAGAACATGGACATATAATAAAATAAAAGTCATATCATGGTTTAGTAGAGGCTGATCTTTTGATCGGCTGAGCGGGGGTGCTCATCATTGACCTTCCCCTCTCATACCTAAGGTTTCGAACCAAGCATCCTTGGTTACGACAAATAGTGGCCTTGGCACGAGTCATGGGTTTCCTAATTTCCCAAAATATTAGGTGGCGACTCTAAGATCTGATGACGCAGTCAAGTTTTGACAAAATTGCAATAAAATGGATTTTTAATAAAAGCTGCCAAAGCTGGACTCTCATCTATGTTTCACATTGCACTCGCGAGACTAGATCAAAGAGATCTCGGGAGTCCGAACTGTTTAACGCGCGCGGGTACCCCCCGGGCATGCTACAGATGACATTACCGAGTAACATGAGTGATCTTCCCAAAGAACCTTGGTCTTCATCAGGGAAAATGATCTTCGATTTTACGTGCTCGACAATGCTTATTCTCAGCCTTTCATCGGCGCCGAACAACCCTCACTCTTTGCCGAGATTGTTTCACGATTCCATTTAGTGAGTTCGGCACATATAGATGATAATATTATGTTCACAGATCCTGATTTTGAGGATGGGATGTGATACGAGTTTGGGTTTGGAGTATGTTTGGCATCTTATAATTTCGGCGGTGTTCCGAAGTAGTAAAGCAATGAATAAGCTACTCGGCCCCTTGGTTGGCAGCATTTTTATTTTTTATTTTTTTAATAGCTTGCCAGGAACAATTCTAGAGAGAGAGAGAGAGAGAGAGAGAGAGAGAGAGAGAGAGTCAAGACCCAATTGTAGAACTACTAACTTCATCTTATTTTGTCAACCTTTCTAAGCAATATTGATATTCAACAAGGGTTTGAGCAAATATATATATACACACTTGAACTTTAGCAATAAACATAATCAAAAAGAAAGAAGCCAAATATGCAGTTGTGGGTCTCCTTTTTGAGAGAGAGATTGGTTACCCTTGGTGCTCACTGGTCTGAGCACCTTGAGTGTCGTATCTATTCTTCTCTTCGTTGAATTCTTTAGCTCCTTCCCACAAACGGCGCTGATTGTGAGATCCAGAAAATCCTCTCACATGGATTGTAGAGATCCAATGAAGAGATGAGCTTTGCTCCATAAATCTGCAAAGATAAGCATGGTCGGCGCCACCCAACCTGAGTTTTCGGCCGGAGACACTTCGATGATAAAGTTAGTAACTTGAATCAAAGAAAGATGATGAAGAACTGATGAGTGTGTGTGTGTGTGCTGTCTGGTGCTAAGAAATGAGGCATACCTTACTCCTTGGGATGCCCTTATTTTATATGGATACAGGATGTGATATTTGCTTAGTAGATATTTGTTTGGTGGGCTTGCTTGTTTGGGCAAGGCCCATTGTTAGGCCTTGTTTCGATTACCCCCAATAAGTTGATATATTATTTTTTGGATCCCATAGAACTCATTGTTTTCTTGGTGGCAATGAGTTCCAGTTAGGAAAAAAAAAGGGTCATTTCGGAAAAGATTCCATTTGTGATCCTCTGGTCAATTTAGTTCATTAGAAATGATTTGGTGTTTAATAAAGTTCAACCTGATTGGCTTCTTCTTCCCGAGCTCATAGTAACGAGAATGGATTTTTGCGTTAAATCTAAATCATGCTTCTCTTGCCTTTTTTATTTTTTATTTTTTATTCTTTTGATCTGTAAAAAAAATTTATTGATGCAAAATAAAATTACAAGATATACAAAAATTACATCAAGAAGGGACAAAAAGCCAAGACAAAAGTATCATAATTTAAAGGCCCTATATCAACTAAGTTAAAATATGAAACAAAAGCAATCAAATACAAAATTAATGACCAAAAGAGAAAAAAGAAACAAAGCCAGTCAAATGCTTCTCTTGACTTTGGTGTGACCAATTTTGTGTCCCAATTGTAGTACATCAAGAAGCTTCTTTAAGATTTTTAACTGTAACAGAGGTGGTCTCCATCGAGGACTAGGTTTTTTTTTTCGAGTTGAGGTTTTAGTTTCATATTTTCTTAGTTTTTAGGGTTTCTCTTCTTTGTTAGGTCTTGGTGTTGCATAGTTTAATGTGTTATGTGTTTTTGTTAGGATTCGTCTATTTATATGATAAATGTGGGTCCCATACGGTTATTAGGTTGGTGTATCTATGTATTTGGGTTAGGATAGTGGAATTCATAATCTACTAAGAAACCTAATATCTGTAGGATTTGGTTCCTTAATTGTATAGAATTAGAATTCTTATGGGTAGACTATTAGAAATAGTCATGTGGACTATGGGATTTTATTTGAGAGAGATTAAGAAAGTAGTGAGGAAAAACAATAGAGATGTAAGGGTGAGAGAAAAAAATACCATGGGCACCAGGCTAGTAAGGGCTCAACTATTTTTGAGCATGTGGTTTGGGTAATAGTGTGGGTTTTGAGTAGTTTGGCCATCTCACATGTATTCTCTATTTTATTTATAGTGGAAACTCTCTCTTCCATGGATGTAGGTAATTTGAGCTGAACAACGTAAGAAGATTGTTATCAAAAAAGGATCTAGAGAGACGAGGTAGAGAGGGTTGAGGGTTTGATCCTAATCCCCAGACTATTATGTTGTATCCTCTCTAACCCTTCACTCTTTTACTAGCTAAAGTCCCAACCTAACCTTAGTTAAGCTACTGGCAAAAGAATGAATATTGAGGGTTGTGGCAAAGACTCTAAAAATGCAGAGGGGAATGATTTTTGTGTTTTTGAACATTTTATTGTTTTTTTATTAACAAAAATAAATAGAAAAACCCACAAAAATTTGAAGTTGAACTAACGTCTATTACATCGGGAGCAATTCCAAGTACAAGCAGTCAAAAAGTGTGGATTATGAATTTAGGTACGGATTTGTAAAGGGAAATAAAAAAGTGAATGAAACGTAATTTTATTTTATAATTTCAAGGGGTTGGTTGGCTTAGTGGGTGCAACCTAGGACCTGAGGATGTACTATATTCAGATTTTAGGTTCACCTCTCACTAGTTGCTTTCAACTCTTTGGGGCTACGCTCGCGGGCACTGTCGGAGATTTGTCCAATTCACGTGAAGAGGGCGTTTTACATGAATTTTGAGATTAATTGAGGTGTGCATAAATTAATCCAGACACTCGGTCATAAAAAATGTAGTTATATTTTATTTATATTTCACTCATATTTTTTCTTTGTCTTTCAAAATCTATATTCCAAACACTACATTATTGACCAATAACAAAAAGACTTTTGACTAATTCACATTCAACACAAATTTAGAACATTAAATGACAGGGACGGACGTAGGATTCTAATATCAAGGGGGGCGAGTGTATATGTAATCAAAAAATTTGTAATGAGCATGTGATATATATCAAATTCTACCCAAATATCACAAAATATATAATTAGATGTTTCCATTCATCATATATAATTACAAAATGTTATCAAAATACAATTAGTTATGTTCTAGTAAATCCATATTAATTTTCAAAAAAGCAACTATTTGCTTTACATATCTACTTAGGCATCTAAAGTTGTGCTCGATGTTCTTTCATAATATAAAAAGCATATATGATGGAATCTACATCAAAATCTTGAGTAATGTCTTTCTCAACATATGTTAGCAAGTAGCTTGAAGGAAAATCATCTTCTATCGTATTGCGCAATCTAGTCTTTACAATTTTCATAGCTAAAAATGCACGTTCTGTTGTCACCATAGAAACTGGTAAATTAGAACAAGACGAATTAATCTATCGACAAGATGATACATTGTTGACTTCCTTGTTATTGCCAACATTTGGTACAAGTCAGAAATTGTCAATAACTGCTAAAAGTTAGGATGTTTAAGGATGTCAATCTCGTAGTTTTGCAATTGGAATTTCGAATGTATTTTTTCTTGCTCTATAAAGTGATTAGGATAAAATTGATTTGCAAGCTTGCATATATCTTCAATTTTGAACGAATTGTAATCATCCCTAGGATCTAAAGCAGAGCTAAGAATAAGCAACTCTATTACATCTTCTTTGAATCTGTTGTTCAATTCTTGCAATTGAGAATCACATGTAATTGTAAAAATATCAACCCAAAAATGATGCTCAATAGTAATGTGATCTCTTTGGTGACAAGCATGACCTCTACCAGATGTGTAACAAGCACTCATATCAAGAATATCTATGTTATATTTTCCATCCACAAAATAGTTAAACATTCACCAACAAAGGAATCCATTCATCTTCTCTATATTTTTGAACAAGTGCTTTTGTAGTTGACACTAGATGCATTGTATTCAATATATCTTGGGATTTACATTGTAAAGCTTGGCAAAGATCATCAGTAGTCCCCATAATATCTCTCATCAAATGAAAGATAAACACAAACTTTAAAGTTGTAATCTTATCATAAACTCTATCAGCATCTGCACGTTAAGTAGAGGTGGCTCCATCATTGATGACATTACTTAAGACTGAACAAGTTGCTCTAAACATATTTGTCAAACTGGAAATAGATCCCAAGTAAGAACCCCATCGAGTATCTCCAGCCCGTTTAAATGTCCCAACTTCATTTTTTCCTTTACCAGTTTCAACTTCATTAATGGCAAGTTTTGCTACAATTTCTTCAGCTTTAGCAACTTTCAACTGATCATGCCTTTTACAAGAAGGGCCACATAGATTAACTGTGAGAGCCACATAAGAAAAAAATTGGGCAACGGGTATAACCTCTCTTGCTGTCGCTACCAATGCTAATTGGAGTCGATGAGCAAAGCAATGAACATAATACGTAAAATGATTGTCATGAAGAAATAAGGCCGGTAACCCAGTCCACTCTCCACGCATATTACAAGCACCATCATACCCTTGACCACAAATATTTTGTACACTGAGATTATGATGAGATAGGACAATATATATTTCTTCTTTCAAAGTTGCTGATGTTGTAACCGATACATGAACTATGTCAAAAAAATGCTCCTTTATAAAACCATCTTTATCAACAAATGGTAGAACAATGGCCATTTGCTCCCTCTTTGATTCATCTCGAGCTTCATCCACTATAATGCAAAATTTTGCTTCATCAATCTCCTCAAGAATGCATCTTTGTATTTTGTCAAAGAAAATACTAAGAATCTCTTTTTGAATTTGATGCGAGTAGTATGAAGCATTTTGAGGAGCTTTGTGTAACACAACATCTGCCACATCTGCATTATAAGATGCCAAGAGCTTTATCAATTCAATAATAGTTTCTCGATTATTAGAATCATGCCTTTCATCACAACCTCTAAATGCACAAGCTTGAAATGTAAGCCATTTGACAGCATCTATTGTAGTCTTCAACCGCAAACGGTTTTTGCCAACTTGTTGAGAAGTTTGTTTCTCAACTAATTTCTCAATGTGTTGCGCTTGAATTGTTAAATCATGGCAAGATTTGACAACAATTATGTGCGATGAATTAGGGTCCTTTCCAATATAAGTTAAGAAAGCACAATTCTTCCCACTATTGACTTTCTTCCATGAAGAAAATCCATCAAAAATGAAAGCACTAGAAGTAGTACGTCCATTTGGTTTTGTAAAAAGATAGCAAGAAAGACAAAAGGCACAATGTTTTCTTGGAGAATATTCTAGCCGATTTGGAAATAACTTGTACCAAGAAGCTAGAAAATGACGCCCATTCTTCTCTTCAAAAGGTTGGTTGTCAGGTTGGCATGGTCCAAATTTGATGTAAGCTCGTCGAATCTCATCACGTTGAGATATCAAATACTCCCAAATTTGTGGTCATAGTCCTAGATCCCTTACCAAAGAAGATGTATCAACTTCTTTGTATTCTATTCTAAGCACTTTACGGGGACGTTGTTCAGGAATTGAAGCTTCAACATTATCAGTGAAATGTTTTGTAGCTGCATTAACTTCTATATCTTGAGAGCCTATTTTCTTAAAGAAAGAATCAATTTTATTTAAGAACCTGAAAATTATTAAACAATTTTTGTTACTCACTAGGTAAGAAGCACGCTAACAATATAATCTAATCTAACAAAGGATATGTCATTTTCAATGGGTAAACAATAAAAATGTTCAGAGTAATAGAATTTTTAACCGCAACGAGGTGAATTGCATCCAAATTGAAGTGAATTACTTTGAAATTAAAGATATTTAAGCCTATTCATCTCTGAGAAATTAAAGATATTTATTATTATTATTATTATTATTATTATTATTATTATTATTATTATTATTATTATTATTATTTAAGCCTACAGCAAATGCTTGGTTTTGCAACCAAAGCAAGAGAAGATTTTGATTTCATTTTGATTAGTTTTCCTCCATCTCATCAACCAAACAAAGTATATTTAGATTTTTGTCATTTCCAAAAACGAGATTAATCATTTAAAAAAAATAAGACAACAAATGAGCGAATAAATTTGAAAAAAAAGAGGAAGAGATTAGTATTACCTAGAAGTGAAAAAGTGAAAAAGGAATTAGAGGATGTAAGGTTTGATTCACTGTATTGTCTCCATTTGTTGTTTCAATGCGAGCCTGTGAGGTCTGGGAGATTTGTGAGTTCTTTTCCAAGCTTTCATATCATTTACACATACAGAGAGAGAGAGAGAGAGAGAGAGAGAGAGAGAGAGAGAGAGAGGGGCTTAAACAATTAGGTTAATAAGAATTTGGGCATTTTCAAGCGTGGGCAGGTTACACGTGAGTAGTATTTTTATATATTTTGTATTTAGTTATAACCAAACAATTAAAAATTTTGGGCCCTAATCAGACACAAAAGGACTTTAACATATTAACAAATAAATTCTCAATTGTTTTAACATTACTAAATTTAAAATAAAAAGTAATCATACTTAAAAAATAAATTATTATTATTATTATTTTTAGTATTTATCAAAAAAATAATTAAATTTTAAAGTAGAAAATTTAAGGGGTGGCAGTTCTTAAATTTTTTGCAAAAACTTTGGGGTGGCGAACTTATATAATTTAAAAATATTTGTAATTTTAATACTATATTTAGGCGGTTTTTTCAAAAAAAAAATAAAAAATTTGTGCGTGGGGGAGGGGGGGATTCACGTTTACCAACCACCCCCCCTCCCCCCGCGGGAGGGTCCATCCCAATGCAAATTATAAACGAATGTTAATATGGTTTAAAAACGTGAGTAATGCAGTCGCTACCTATTTTTCTTATATTATTCTATTGTTTTAGTTTAGTCGTTAATATTAGACATAATATGAGTAATGAGACTTATTCCATTAATATTTTATTGACAAATAGAATAATAGGCATAACATGACATAAAAAATATGCTAAGCATGCAAAAATATTATATATATTTTTATTACACAAACTTTTATGTAGTACATACAATTTATTTAAACTCCATCATACAGGCCTTAAAAAATATATTAACAAAATTTAATTATTTATTGGTTAAGACTTTAATAAGTATCTTCTTGATGCATCACTTACCTTACCCCTTTTCTTGGGTAAGCAATCACTTACCTAGTCTGTTGTGTATAATTGCATGCTTCAGTCAAAGTCATGATTAGATGCATAAAGTAGAGGTAATAGAACATACACAAACAACAAGATCTTAACCCTTTTTACATTTTTAAAATATTTAATTCCTCTCATGCCCAAGTTAATTGTTTTCTATCAGGACAACAAAATCTTATGTGTTTGGTCGAATGATAAAGATATATATATCTATTTTTTTTTTGAATAAGTATAATGATAAAGATTTAAGATTAAAATTCAAGTTCTATAGTGTGAGTCTTTTCAATGAATATTTAAAAATTTGTTTCATCGTTAATTTTAAAAACTCAAAAATAGTCGAGACATCTAGTTATCACAAAAAAAAAAAAAAAACAAAAAACAAAAAACAAAAAAACAAAAACAAAACAAAAAACAAAAACAAAAAAAACACACACACACAACAACATCCATTAAATATTTTTGTCTTTGCATCAACACTTAGAAATGGCAACAAGCCGGGGCGGGGCCGGAGATCACACTCCCTATCCTCGATCCCCGATCGTGAAAATCTCCCCGTCACTACAAAAAAAAAAACACTTTTAGCGACCTTTTTTTTAGTCACCAAAAGTGTAATTTTGGTTGCTGAAAGTATTCGTGACATGAACAAAATTGGTCGCTGAAGCCCTGTCACTAAATGCTTCGGCGACCAAATCAATTTTGGTTGCCTTTATAAATAAATTGGTGACCAAATATTTCCGTCACCAAAAGACTAAAATTTCGTCGCCATAAATTAACATTTAGTCACTAAAAGTAGCCTTCAGCTGATGACATGTTAAGCTTCAGCGACATATAAATGCGTCGCTAAAAATATCTTTCAGTGACTAAAAGAATTGGTTGTTGAATGTTAAAACTTTTGGCGACCAATCAAGTTTTAGGTTGCTAAAAAAATTATGGACACATACTTTCGGCAACATAAATAAAATGTCACCAAAAGTAAATTTACAACTAAAAAAACCTGTCACCAAAAATTCGTTATTTATAATTCTTTTTAACAATTTTCCTGTTCAATACATAATTCATAAACCTATAAACATAAGAAAAATATATTTCAAATTAACACACTTGTGCAAAGCATCCAAAATATAAACTTAATTCAAAAGTAGTACCATATTAAATATAAACAACATATCAAATCCAAAACATCCAATTACAATCCCAAACTTCACACATGTAATGCCCCAAAACCTTCTAAGGTGCTCACTAAAGGTTCTGGCTAGCACGTCTGTCAACGATTTACTGGTATAAACGGTCAACATGCAATCCCTGCTATACGACCTAACCCTACGCGACTTGGATGACGTCCCACTAACCCTAACAATTAATTAACCTTACATTGGCACAAACCCAGGAATAATCATACACATAATATGTAGATAAACAGAATAAATTATAACATATATGATCTCATTAATTTACTGTTGAGGAGGTGGAGGCCTTCTGGCCGCCCACGCAACTATCTGTTCATTAATCAGAGTCTGCAATTCTGCTTTACGCTGATTACACTCTGATATACGCTCAGATATATACGGCTGAGTATAAAAATCTACGGGTGTATTAAGATAATAATTTTTCTGTTGTTGCCAAAACTGCAGATAAGATAATAAATGTTCTAAAGTATTAACAGAAGGCATACATACTTACAAACATGGAGAGTGCACACAAAAGCTCGATATTATTAGTGGAGGAAGTACAACTATTTTACAAGAGGGGATTCGAAGGATTACCAAGGAAAAGAAGTGGAAAATAAAACTTAATTCTAGTGTGTCCCAACAAGGGTGAGACCATCCCTATATATACTACAAAGAAGATGAGAGGGAATCAAATAAGTGGACAGGTGGCAATCTAGGACTGGACCGACAGATTACACCTAATCCTTATCCTTATCTTCTGCTTTTCGGAAAGTGGAGTAGGAATCTCCTTTTGACTGGAAGTGGGCATCTTCTTTTCCCAAAGTTGTTTGGTTGGAAGTGCCGACACTCGACACAATTAATGCTCTGGGCCCTTGCCTTTGCCTTTAGACATTTTTTCTGCAATTACAGCTGTAAGGGAGTCCCAAAAGTCTCCAAGGTGGGGCTCATCTTCTTCTGGAAGCTGTGATTCTCCTGCCAACACGTGTTCGGCTGGATCAGTCTCTGGCTCGGATGTAGTATGACTGGTACCTGATCTGATGGAGACATCATCATCTGGAACTGTTTGGAGGAACTGTTCTTTTGGGAAATTCATACTTTTAATTATGATTTCATGTTCTGAAAGATGAGGAAATTTCTGTTTTAATTCCTTTTGAATTTGAATAAAAGGATTACTGGATAATGCTGGTGATGGAGCTGGTAAAGCTGGCTGCTTAACTGATTCCCAACATGCTTGGGTGTGCTGTTGAATCTTCTGGACTGTTTCTGTTAAATTAGGGTTCATACCCTTATCCCACCATTTTACAAAAAAGATTCGTTTAAGGCGGGGAACCTTATTCTGGTAGTCACAAGCAAAGTCCCATTTCCATATCCAAGGGATACCAAAACAGATAGTGAAATGGACTATGGATTTACTGATGGAAAGTTCTCGGTTTTTATTGAGATAAGAATATGCTCGGGAATAAGCAATATTCCACTCATTAAATGCAAGACGGATAGATTCGGGTAAAATGTCAAGAGAAAGCCCAAATTTATCCCACCAAACGAGGAACCAATTAGGGACATCGTTTTTAAGGACATCAGGGCAAACACGGATAAACCAAGAGTGGTTTTTGACAAGATTCTGGTAATAAAAAACTTGGGTAAATGCATCAACATAATCCCAATAACTGTACTTAGTTTGTTTATTGCGCAGATCAATGTCGCGAGTGGTATGCGGATGAATGCCCCATGTGGAAATGGGCATAATATTACGGATAGTAATTTTCCTGAATTGATTTGGGCTAGTTGCTTTATTAGCATCATGAAGAGTATGCTTAAATTCAGCAGCCCCGATTTCTGTTAATATCTGCTCATAGATATATCTGTACTGGTCAAAGTGAGGAGGAGATTGTTGCGTTGTACGATACCTAAGCTTGATCTCCCATGGATCTGTCATCCATTGCTCATCTGCGGATTCAATGTAGAGGACTGTTTCCTCAGTGATACTGTTAGGGGTATACGGTTCTTCAGTCTTAAGGAGAATATCCTTAGCTGAGGGATTACTGGTTTGTCCTTGAGAAAGGAACGGAAATTCTGTTGGATCATAGCGAGGGTTGTGGCCTCGGCCACGACCTCGACCTCTGCCTCTACTGGTCATTCCTCTTCAGGAGTAGATTTCTGTAAATATTCACAGGTGAAGAAGTCAGGCAAAGAATTATTTTCGCCTTTGATATAATCAATATCAAAATCAAAATTAGATAAAAAACTTTGCCATGTCAAAAATATCTGTTTAGATGCAAGATTTTTAACATCCTTTTTAAAAACCTGTTTAGCAGCAGAGCAATCTACTCTAATAAGAAAATGCTGGTTTAAAAGATCATCCTGGAATTTAACTACACATTTTACAATAGCTAAACATTCCTGTTTTATTGTTGGATAATTTAAAGCAGTTTTATTCCAATGACCAGAATAGAAACATAAGATTTCTTCCTTCTTGGTATTGGGATTAAGCTGTTTTAATATCCCACCAAAACCTGTATTAGAAGCATCTGTTTCAACAATCTTTTTCCAATTAGGAGTTGGTATCAGAGCTAAGTTTAATGATAAACATAATAGGCAAATAAACTTAATAAATTAGACATCTATGATCACTATACACCCATGGCAGAAAATAATGAACCACTACCCGAAGAATCAACAGGAAATGAATCAGTAACCACATTAGGTAATACAATTACCTCACTAGCCGAAGCAACTGAGTTAGTTGCCTATCAGGATGTAAAGGATGCCTTAGATAAATGGACGATCCCAACAGTAGATCCCAAAACAAATTATAAAATTAGACATTTTAATTTCTTTAGTAAACTGGTAATCAAAACCTTTGAGCATGCCTCATGCATCCAGAACAATGATGAAATCATAAGATTAATTCATATTAATGATTTTATCCCGTTTATCAAACACTATAAGTATATCCATATAGGATTAGTTCAGATAGCTTTCAAGCCTTTGACACTTTTAGGTCAAAATACCAGTATCCAGTGCACACTCCATGATGGAAGATGCCTTAACTGGAGAGCTTCCTTAATGGGAGCCATCGAGACTAGTTTGTCTCATGGACCAGTATATTTTGATATTTACCCGAATCTTAGTATAGCAATGTCTGATGCTAATCTATTTGATGTTTTGGAATTAAGAGTTCTTACCGGATGACTATTCCTTATGAGCAGTATACATATGGCCAACTTTGTTCCATTGTAACTGATGAAGGTCTTTCCCTGTGTAATGATCTCAAACTTCATTACCAAATGAAGCAACAGAATTTAACAGGACGAAAAGAATTAGGAGAATTCTGCGACCAGTTTGCTTACGAACCAGGTATTAAGTATCCGGCTAAACCTCGAAAAGTTTCCCATCGAAAACCATCCAAGCCCATCCGAAGAAAGTCACAAAAGACCTATCAACAGAAACCAAGTAAGAAGTTTTATTCCAAGAAAACTTCATATATAGGACAAGGAAAAGGAAAATCTAAATCAGAAATCAAATGCTATAAATGTGTCCAAATTGGTCATTATGCTAACCGATGTAGATCTAAAGTTAAGTCTAAGATTAATGAATTAGACCTTGATCCAGATATTAAAAGACAACTTCTTCAAACAATAGAAGAAGACTCAACCGAAGACGAAACTCCTTCTGAAGATGAAATAAATGAGTTATTTTCACCCTCCAGTAGTGATGATGAACAAGAAGCACCTTCTTGCCCTTGTTCAAACAACCAGGAACAACTTTCTGAAATCAATTATTGGAAATCAATAGTTGAAATGAATGGTTTACATCTAGGTGAACCCAGCAGTATTAATGTTTTAACAGATGCGCAAAAGGATATGCTAGCAGTAGCAGATCAAATCCAGGATCCAGAGATGAAAGTTAAATATTTAAAAATGTGTTATGAACATCAACAGACAACTCAAGAACCACCCTTAATACCAGTACAATCTTACAATCTTCAAGATGTGTTTAAAAGAATCCAAACTCTAAATTCTACCTCTGTAGAATAACCCACAACAATCCAGGATTTAAAAATGGAAATAAACATTTTAAAAACAGAAGTTAAACATTTACAGACTGCCAGTGCAGCTACTATTAAAGATATTAAATATCTTCATAGTCAGCTTAAATCCAAAGCTCCAGAGACCACAGAAACAAAATCTGAAGAAAAAAACAGAATCCTCAACTCAATATCTGTTACTTGTTAACCAAGTTACTTTCCAGAAATGGTATATCAAAGTTTCATTTATGATACAACCTGATTTTTGGATCAAAGATGCTATCGCTTTAGTTGATAGTGGTGCAGACATGAACTGTATTCAAGAAGGTATAGTCCCAACCAGATATTTTGAAAAGCCTACTCAAAGTCTAACCAATGCTAGTGGGAATTCACTCCAGATCAGGTATAAAATCCCAGAAGCTTATATTTGTAATCAAGATTCTTGTCTACCTACATCTTTTGTATTAGTCAAAAATCTTGCACAAAATATCATTCTCGGAACCCCATTTTTGTGTCTACTTATGCCCATCCAGAAAATTGATCAAACAGGTATTTATTCCCAAATACAGGGAAAATCAATTATTTTTGAATTTATAACAGAACCTTATACAAAAGAATTAGATCAGATTCGTGATCTAGTTACTTTTAAAGAAAAACAGATAAATTTTTTGAAACAAGAAGTTCAATTTTTGACAACAGAACAAAGATTGCAACAACCATCTTTGCAACAGAAAATTAAATTAATTGAAAAAGAATTTCAAACAGAAGTTTGTAATGATGTTCCAAATGCTTTTTGGGAATGCAAAAAACATACAGTGACATTACCTTATGAACCAGATTTTAATGAAAAGTATATTCCAACTAGAGCTCGCCCTAGCCAAATGAAAAAGGAATATATGGAATTATGTAAAACAGAAATCCAAAGTCTTCTTTCTAAAAAGCTCATCCGACCCAATCAATCTCCTTGGAGTTGTACCGCTTTTTATGTCAACAAAAATGCCGAAATAGAAAGAGGTGTTCCACGCCTTGTTATTAATTATAAACCGTTAAATGAAGTCCTTAAGTGGATTAGGTACCCAATTCCGAATAAAAAAGATCTTTTAGATCGATTACAGGATGCGATCATATTTTCTAAATTTGATCTTAAATCAGGATATTGGCAAATTCAAATTGCAGAACAGGATCGTTATAAAACAGCTTTTACAGTACCCTTTGGACATTATGAATGGAATGTAATACCCTTTGGTTTGAAAAATGCTCCATCAGAATTTCAACATATCATGAATGATATTTTTACTCCTTATACAGAATTTGCTTTATCATATATTGATGATGTTTTGATATTCTCTTCATCACTTGACCAGCATTTCAAACATCTTAATATTTTTAAGAATGTTATTAACAGGAATGGATTAGTTATTTCTACTCCCAAAATGCAACTTTTCCAAACAACAGTTAGATATTTAGGACATAATATCTCCAATGGAAGTATTATTCCTATCAACTGAAGTATTGAGTTTGCCTCCAAATTTCCCGATGAAATTAAGGATAAGACCCAATTACAGAGATTTTTAGGATGTCTTAATTATATTAGAGATTATTACCATCAGTTATCAGCAAATGCTAGTATTTTATATACTCGACTTCGCAAGAATCCGCCACCATGGAATGAAGAACACACTTTAGCTGTCAAAAGAATTAAGGCTAAAGTCCAACAGATACCTTGCCTACAATTACCAAATCCTAATTGGAAAAATATTGTTGAAACAGATGCTTCTAATACAAGTTTTGGTGGGATATTAAAATAGCTTAATCCCAATACCAAGCAGGAAGAAATCTTACATTTCCATTCTGGTCATTGGAATAAAACTGTTTTAAATTATCCAACAATAAAACAGGAATGTTTAGCTATTGTAAAATGTGTAGTTAAATTCCAGGATGATCTTTTAAACCAGCATTTTCTTATTAGAGTAGATTGCTCTGCCGCTAAACAGGTTTTTAAAAAGGATGTTAAAAATCTTGCATCTAAACAGATATTTTTGACATGGCAAAGTTTTTTTTTTATCTAATTTTGATTTTGATATTGATTATATCAAAGGCGAAAATAATTCTTTGCCTGACTTCTTAACCCGTGAATATTTACAGAAATCTACTCCTGAAGAGGAATGACCAGTAGAGGCAGAGGTCGAGGTCGTGGCCGAGGCCACAACCCTCGCTATGATCCAACAGAATTTTCGTCCCTTTCTCGAGGCCAAACCAGTAATCCCTCAGCTAAGGATATTCTCCTTAAGACTGAAGAACTGTACACCCCTAACAGTATCACTGAGGAAACAGTCCTCTACATTGAATCCGCAGATGAGCAATGGATGACAGATCCATGGGAGATCAAGCGTAGGTATCTTACTACGCAACAATCTCCTCCTCACTTTGACCAGTATAGATATATCTATGAGCAGATATTAACAGAAACCGGGGCCGCTGAATTTAAGCATACTCTTCATAATGCTAATAAAGCAACTAGCCCAATTCAATTCAGGAAAATTACTATCCGTAATATTATGCCCATTTCCACATGGGGCATTCATCCGCATACCACTCGCGACATTGATCTGCGCAATAAACAAACTAAGTACAGTTATTGGGATTATGTTGATGCATTTACCCAAGTTTTTTATTACCAGAATCCTGTCAAAAACCACTCTTGGTTTATCCGTGTTTGCCTTGATGTCCTTAAAAACGATGTCCCTAATTGGTTCCTCGTTTGGTGGGATAAATTTGGGCTTTCTCTTGACATTTTACCCAAATCTGTCCGTCTTGCATTTAATGAATGGAATATTGCTTATTCCCGAGCATATTCTTATCTCAATAAAAACCGAGAACTTTCCATCAGTAAATCCATAGTCCATTTCACTATCTGTTCTGGTATCCCTTGGATATGGAAATGGGACTTTGCTTGTGACTACCAGAATAAGGTTCCCCGCCTTAAACGAATCTTTTTTGTAAAATGGTGGGATAAGGGTATGAACCCTAATTTAATGTAAATGATCCAAGATTCAACAAAGACACCCAAGCATGTTGGGAATCGCATACCGACTTTACCAGCTCCATCACCAGCATTATCCAGTAATCCTTTTATTCAAATTCAAAAGGAATTAAAACAGCAATTTCCTCATCTTTCAGAACATGAAATCATAATTAAAAGTATGAATTTCCTAAAAGAACAGTTCCTCCAAACAGTTCCAGATGATGATCTCTCCATCAGATCAGGTACCAGTCATACTACATCCGAGCCAGAGACTGATCCAGCCGAACACGTGTTGGCAGGAGAATCACAGCTTCCAGAAGAAGATGAGCCCCACCTTGGAGACTTTTGGGACTCCCTTACAGCTGTAATTGCAGAAAAAATGTCTAAAGGCAAAGGCAAGGGCCCAAAACATTAATTGTGTCGAGTGTCGACACTTCCAGCCAAACAACTTTGGGAAAAGAAGATGCCCACTTCCAGTCAAAAGGAGATTCCTACTCCACTTTCCAAAAAGCAGAAGATAAGGATAAGGATTAGGTGTAATCTGTCGGTCCAGTCCTGGATTGCCACTTGTCCACTTATTTGATTTCCTTTCATCTTCTTTGTAGTATATATAGGGATGGTCTCACCCTTGTTGGGACACACTAGAATTAAGTTTTATTTTCCACTTCTTTTCCTTGGTAATCCTTCGAATCCCCTCTTGTAAAATAGTTGTACTTCCTTCACTAATAATATCGAGCTTTTGTGTGCACTCTCCATGTTTTTAAGTATGTATGCCTTCTGTTAATACTTTAGAACAGTTATTATCTTATCTGCAGTTTTGGCAACAACAGAAAAATTATTATCTTAATACACCCGTAGATTTTTATACTCAGCCGTATATATCTGAGCGTATATCAGAGTGTAATCAGCGTAAAGCAGAATTGCAGACTCTGATTAATGAACAGATAGTTGCGTGGGCGGCCAGAAGGCCTCCACCTCCTCAACAGTAAATTAATGAGATAATATATGTTATAATTTATTCTGTTTATCTACATATTATGTGTATGATTATTCCTGGGTTTGTGCCAATGTAAGGTTAATTAATTGTTAGGGTTAGTGGGACGTCATCCAAGTCGCGTAGGGTTAGGTCGTATAGCAGGGATTGCATGTTGACCGTTTATACCTGTAAATCGTTGACAGACGTGCTAGGCAGAACCTTTAGTGAGCACCTTAGTTGGTATCAGAGCCAAGTTTAATGATAAACATAATAGGCAAATAAACTTAATAAATTAGACATATATGATCACTATACACCCATGGCAGAAAATAATGAACCACTACCTGAAGAATCAACAGGAAATGAATCAGTAACCACATTAGGTAATACAATTACCTCACTAGCCGAAGCAACTGAGTTAGTTGCCTATCAGGATGTAAAGGATGCCTTAGATAAATGGACGATCCCAACAGTAGATCCCAAAACAATTTATAAAATTGGACATTTTAATTTCTTTAGTAAACCGGTAATCAAAACCTTTGAGCATGCCTCATGTATCCAGAACAATGATGAAATCATAAGATTAATTCATATTAATGATTTTATCCCGTTTATCAAACACTATAAGTATATCCATATAGGATTAGTTCAGATAGCTTTCAAGCCTTTGACACTTTTAGGTCAAAATACTAGTATCCAGTGTACACTCCGTGATGGAAGATGCCTTAACTGGAGAGCTTCCTTAATGGGAGCCATCGAGACTAGTTTGTCTCATGGACCAGTATATTTTGATATTTACCCGAATCTTAGTATAGCAATGTCTGATGCTAATCTATCTGATGTTTTGGAATTAAGAGTTCCTACTCATGGGTATGAGTATAAACCAGGATCTCCACCATTCTCTGTTCATTCCAGAATATATCTGAAGGTTTTAACTACATTAAATCCTTACACCCGTAAGAAAAGTCCTACAGGACAAACAGTGTTAATTGACACTAATCTTTACAGCAGTCAAGTAGCAGTTCCTAGGTTAATTCCTTGGAAGGATATTACTTTTCCAGAACGATGGCATATCTCTAATGCTGTTCCAGCACGACCTATTATCCGATAGAATCTTGATGATGTAATTCAAACAGAAGGAGGAGATACATATATTCGATTCTAGAAACCTCCACAACAATTACTGAGAAGTACTCCTTCTAATGCTAGCTTTAGAACAGCACCTCGAAGTCTTTCCAATGCCAGTTTCAGATCTATACCACCATATAGGGTAGACTTACCAGAATCCAGCAGGCAATCTGTCGATTCCCTCATACCAGATTGACCTTCTAGTAGACCATCTAGCGATCCTGCAGAGGATCCGATGATATCAGAAATACAAGGAATCCGCATTTCTAATAATCAGATACCACATGGTGTCTGTACGACTCCAAGACCAGATGGCCCAACGGCCAGTGATATGAATTTTGAGATTTAATGGATTTTACACCAGGAAGTGAAAATCGTAAATATTTAAACCAGGAATTTATGTTAGATAAATACCAGGAGTTTAGGAAATGGTATTTTGAAAACCATAATCCCCAACAGTTACAAGAGTATAAGACTCAATATTACCAACACCTTGAACTACACCAGAAGTTAATACCTTTTGTAGAATGGTATCATACAGTATTTAATTTTCAATTAAATGTATTAGAAGACCAGTATAAGACATGGACTACAACTGAAGGACAAGTAATCCATGCACTTCACCCACCACCTCAATCTTTGGAGTTAGCTCCTAATGGAGAAGTAACTCGCCAACCGTTAGTTGCTATAGCATATATAGATGCCCAATCCGCTAGATTTACTAAAATTGACTATATTAAACTTTCAGATTTAAGCCTTGTTTGCAAACAACATAATTATACAAATTTGTTTTGTCAAACAATGGGTAAACAGTTAACAAGGATTGAAGAAGCAATCAATACTTTCAGAGATAGAACCTTAGCTCCCTTAGCTACAGGACCTTCAACAATCCATCCAGTGTCTATTAAGCCACCCTTAGAAGTAACAAATTTTAAATTAAAATCCTCTAATACAGAATTTATGGATACTTTATTACAGAAAATGAAAACATTAAATGTTCAAACCAGCACTAGTGAACCCTTTGGTTCAATTCAAATGCTTCGAGCTAATCCCATACCAAAACAAGATGATGATTTACAACTTGACCAAATACAAGAAATACAGTACGATTTCCAGGAACCTGCATCAGTTAACAAACTTCATAGCTATTCTTCTTCTCGACCGGCTATGTTACCACCAACCCGAAATTATTATGCCAGACCAACACCTCCTGATGTACTCTATGAGGAGACTTACATCAATGATCAAGGATCTTATCATGGCAAAACCATCTATGAATGGAATATAGATGGCGAATTCGAATATGGTATTTATAAGAAATTACATCAAATGATGACGTATGCAACCGTTTGCCGCCAATACAGTAATAGTGACCATAAAATAGTAAAATTTATTATTAATGGATTTACAGGACAATTAAAAGGATGGTGGGATAATATTCTCACTCCTCTCCAGCACACTGAGATTCTCACCTCTGTTAAGATTGAGATTGATCCGACCACCCAACAACATGTGAGACAAGAGGATGCTGTTACACTCTTATCTAGACCATCATCCTCCATTTTGTTGGTACCAGTACTAGTTCTTCAGACCGTAGTCGTGAGCTTTTACAGAATTTACGATGCCCTTATTTGACCCATTTTAAATGGTACAAAGATGTTTTCCTCATCAAGGTCACTCAACGCCCTGATGCTAACAGTAGCCATTGGAAGGCTAAATTTATTGATGGTCTTCCTACCCTTTTTGCCGAACGTGTTAGGAAAAAACTTCGGGACCGCCATGACCGGATGACTATTCCTTATGAGCAGTATACATATGGCCAACTTTGTTCCATTGTAACCGATGAAGGTCTTTCCCTGTGTAATGATCTCAAACTTCATTACCAAATGAAGCAACAGAATTTAACAGGACGAAAAGAATTAGGAGAATTCTGCGACCAGTTTGCTTACGAACCAGGTATTAAGTATCCCGCTAAACCTCGAAAAGTTTCCCATCGAAAACCATCCAAGCCCATCCGAAGAAAGTCACAAAAGACCTATCAACAGAAACCAAGTAAGAAGTTTTATTCCAAGAAAACTTCATATACAGGACAAGGAAAAGGAAAATCTAAATCAGAAATCAAATGCTATAAATGTGTCCAAATTGGTCATTATGCTAACCGATGTAGATCTAAAGTTAAGTCTAAGATTAATGAATTAGACCTTGATCCAGATATTAAAAGACAACTTCTTCAAACAATAGAAGAAGACTCAGCCGAAGATTTAAACTCCTTCTGAAGATGAAATAAATGAGTTATTTTCACCCTCCAGTAGTGATGATGAACAAGAAGCACCTTCTTGCCCTTGTTCAAACAACCAGGAACAACTTTCTGAAATCAATTATTGGAAATCAATAGTTGAAATGAATGGTTTACATCTAGGTGAACCCAGCAGTATTAATGTTTTAACAGATGCGCACAAGGATATGCTAGCAGTAGCAGATCAAATCCAGGATTCAGAGATGAAAATTAAATATTTAAAAATGTGTTATGAACATCAACAGACAACTCAAGAACCACCCTTAATACCAGTACAATCTTACAATCTTCAAGATGTGTTTAAAAGAATCCAAACTCTAAATTCTACCTCTGTAGAACAACCCACAACAATCCAGGATTTAAAAATGAAAATAAACATTTTAAAAATAGAAGTTAAACATTTACAGACTGCCAGTGCAGCTACTATTAAAGATATTAAATATCTTCATAGTCAGCTTAAATCCAAAGCTCCAGAGACCACAGAAACAAAATCTGAAGAAAAAAATAGAATCCTCAACTCAATATCTGTTACTTGTTAACCAAGTTACTTTCCAGAAATGGTATATCAAAGTTTCATTTATGATACAACCTAATTTTTGGATCAAAGATGCTATCGCTTTAGTTGATAGTGGTGCAGACATGAACTGTATTCAAGAAGGTATAGTCCCAACCAGATATTTTGAAAAGACTACTCAAAGTCTAACCAGTGCTAGTGGGAATTCACTCCAGATCAGGTATAAAATCCCAGAAGCTTATATTTGTAATCAAGATTCTTGTCTACCTACATCTTTTGTATTAGTCAAAAATCTTGCACAAAATATCATTCTCGGAACCCCATTTTTGTGTCTACTTATGCCCATCCAGAAAATTGATCAAACAGGTATTTATTCCCAAATACAGGGAAAATCAATTATTTTTGAATTTATAACAGAACCCTATACAAAAGAATTAGATCAGATTCGTGATCTAGTTACTTTTAAAGAAAAACAGATAAATTTTTTGAAACAAGATGTTCAATTTTTTACAACAGAACAAAGATTACAACAACCATCTTTGCAACAGAAAATTAAATTAATTGAAAAAGAATTTCAAATAGAAGTTTGTAATGATGTTCCAAATGCTTTTTGGGAACGCAAAAAACATACAGTGACATTACCTTATGAACCAGATTTTAATGAAAAGTATATTCCAACTAGAGCTCGCCCTAGCCAAATGAAAAAGGAATATATGGAATTATGTAAAACAGAAATCCAAAGTCTTCTTTCTAAAAAGCTCATCCGACCCAGTCAATCTCCTTGGAGTTGTACCGCTTTTTATGTCAACAAAAATGCCGAAATAGAAAGAGGTGTTCCACGCCTTGTTATTAATTATAAACCGTTAAATGAAGTCCTTAAGTGGATTAGGTACCCAATTCCGAATAAAAAAGATCTTTTAGATCGATTACAGGATGCGATCATATTTTCTAAATTTGATCTTAAATCAGGATATTGGCGAATTCAAATTGCTGAACAAGATCGTTATAAAACAGCTTTTACAGTACCTTTTGGACATTATGAATGGAATGTAATGCCCTTTGGTCTGAAAAATGCTCCATCAGAATTTCAACATATCATGAATGATATTTTTACTCCTTATACAGAATTTGCTTTATCATATATTGATGATGTTTTGATATTATCTTCATCACTTGACCAGCATTTCAAACATCTTAATATTTTTAAGAATGTTATTAACAAAAACCTATGACAAAATATATCCAAAAATTCAAAATGTAATCCTTTGATGCTCCCCGAACTATATTTCATCCATTGCCAATCCAAAAAACCTTCCAAGCTTGCAAATTCATAACAAAAACCTATGACAAACTATATCCAAAAATTCAAAATGTAATCCTGTGATGCTCCCCGAACTATATTCTATCCATTGCCAATCTGTCAAACATATGAAAAAAAAATTATAATGTTAAAATGTTAATAATAAAGGTCTTGGTCTAAAAACATTGGTTTCACATTATAGATGAACAAATTGAGAGCAAATTTTCCTACGGTGAATTACAAAATTTCAATATACCAAAATCAAAAAGTAACACATGATTCACAAGTTAAACTTGACATATATGAACTAATTACAAACAATATCTCTATAAATTTGTAAATCAGTCACATATTGTCCAACCAAAACCTAGCTCAAATTATGTCGTCATGGAATACTGATGAAATCCAATTTCAAGGTTCCAAAACAAGAGCAAATATCAATTGAATAGGAGCTATCACTGGAATGAGATGTAATCCAAAGTGCTAACTTTACTTTCATGACTAAATTGAAATCAGAAGGACCTAAATCTTAAACTTGAGGCTGCTTTTACTTACATTAAGCTCAAAAAGTTCCTCAAATAAAAACTATAATGAATATGAATAGTTTGCTAGCATTGTGCCCACAAATCATACTTTACTACCGATGATATATTGTGATAATTAGTTGTCTGATATTGCGAAAGCAAATTGTCACGCCCTCAAAATTAAACCCATTAAACATAAAACACAGCATGCATTATTAAAAGAAAACCATTATCTTATTTAAATCATCAGAGTAATAGGAAATAAAACATCAAAATAAATGCCCTACGGGCTTACATCTTGCCAAGTCAACACTTGGACACAAATCCATAAGTTCTAACTCGAAACAAATAAAGCCCTAGGCTTGAATGTTTACATAATTTATATAAAACAACTAAAACAAATAAAACAAATCTTCAAGTCCAAATCCTCACAAGCTAAGTCCTTGGAGGTAGTGAACCGCCTGAACCTGAAAATAAAGTTCCCATATAGGGTGAGCCACAACCCAAAAGAGAAATACTAAACCAAGCATAAGAATTAACTAAAGTATTAGCATCTGATACATGGTTAACACACTATAATCGAGTTACAATATTCATGACACGAATGTCTACACTGCCTATGACACATTGTCTATGGCGCATTTTACTTTCCACTTATGGCTCGTAACACGCCAAATAACTCAACAGGGTTTCATCTTTTATTACCATTACTTCCAATTCAACAGGAATAACAATTCATGTTAGACCTAATCATAACAAATACACATGTTGGTATTGTATCAATCATAATCAATTCACTTCCATACTTCCCAACTGATACACATTTTAGTGATGTATCATATCAACAATAAATAGACATATGTCTATTAATCAATAAGCACACGTAAGAGTGATGCTACTGGAGTCCATCCCCTATCTCCTCCTAATAAATCCGGTTTAGAGGTCCATCCCCTATCTTCCCCTAAACCGTGGAGTTCATCCCCTATCTTCTCCAAACAACATGCATATGCAATGAAACACGCAATTGCCATATACAACACATAATCAATACAAGTAATGTTCTGTATTAATTCAACAGTCAACATAAATGACTTAATTCCAGTTATACCTAAGCCACATGCAAGGTCTACAACAATCATTGGCTATCCTCCACCGATAGCCCAAAACAGTTATTTCTAAACAAGAAATAAATACATCAATGAATGTAAATTTAACATTCCCAATTCCATGAATTAAACCAAATTCCACATTATTCCTTTAAATTAATTATACAATTTAATCTAAACCAAAACCCTAAGGTTTCTTCCAAAATTACCAAACTACCCCCACATACCAAAATTACTAAACTACCCCCCACATACCAAAATACCAACACTTAGGATTAAAGCGTATAAATGGAGTAGGAAATCCCTACCTCGAAGAAATAACTCAAAAAGAGGGAAGATAAAGACGATGCCCAAACTTCAAAGTGCTCCAAACCAACAATTGCTCAGATTAAATGAAAGCCCTCGCTCTCCTCTATCTTATTTGTGAAGGAACTAGGGTAAAAACACACCCTAACTAGATCAAACCTAGGAGAGAAGGTGAGTTTGGAGAGAGAATGGTCGTAACTAGGGTTTCTGGATCAAAAGTTATAAAAAAGACGTTTTAAAACTGTTGCTGCGTATTTAAACTGGACAGGCTCGCTCGAGCGAAGACATGGTCGCTCGAGCGACCAGACACAAGAAATACTCGCTCGAGCGAAGAAAAGCTCGCTCGAGCCAAGAACTCGATGCTCTGAATGCGCGAAGCACGCTCGGCGATGAAAGCTCGCTCGAGCGAAGAACTCGAAAACATACACCTCGCTCGCTCGAGCGACGAAAATCTCGCTCGAGCGAAGACACTCTGCTCTCAGGTCTATACTAGACGCAATCGCTCGCTCGAGCGAAGAAAAGCTCGCTCGAGCCACTAGAGACAAAACTCAACCCTCGCTCGAGCGACCAACTCAAAAACTGGACAGCAAGATTTGGTTTCCGAACCCAACCAACCTGAAACAAACCTGCCCAACACATCCTATAACTCAAAATGAGGAATTAAAGAACAACAAATATAACAGCAGAATCCACGGAACGTAAGTCCGGATACAATAATCAAATGGGAAAAAGACCGGGGTCGCTATACAAATTATGAGATGTGTGACATTTCTAGTATAGCATTATAGTGTTCTTAGGAAACATAATAGGAGTTTAACATTGAGATGACGAAATTAAAACACATCTTTGTCCCTAGATTAAAACAAAATATAGTAGCAGTCTCAAAAACGTAGGGATAATAAATCATCCTTTCTTTGAAACTATCATTCCTAAACTCTAGTTCCTTCCTAAACTCTAGTGCTTGAACAGGTCCGAGCTTCGATTTCTGTGTTTTCGCAGAAATTCCTGAGGTGATGTATTCATGTTTGGCTAGTAGTCATTGCAAGTCATCATTCAGTGCAAGTCCTTGACATAGCAGTGATTCATCCCTACAATAAGTATATGAATAATGAATATACATATTCACAACAGCATTGGTTGCATATAAAGAGTAAGCTGTAGCATCTACTACATCCAGTCCCAAGTCATTTTCTTATTGTACATTAACTCTTGTTCATTTATAAATCAGAAACCACAGACAAGTAAATACATACATGCACACCTACCTACACACACACAGAAAAGATATGCTAAAAGGGTATCAATTGGAGACCTACCTGGAAAAAAAAAGTATAACAAGGCATTCCTTTTTTTAAAAAAAGTTCCCAGGAATATTTGATTCCAAATTAACCCAACCAATTTGGCAAGCCTCATTCATTGTCTACTCTCTTCTTGCCGGTCATCCTTTATTCTTAAGTAACTACAAAATTTAGTATAAAGTATAATTTTTTTCCCTTTATATTATTATTATCATTTTATTTAGAACAAATTTTTTGCCTAACAAATGAATCCATGATACTAATGGGTAATAATAAAACATAAAAGATCAGAAAGAGATTTTTAATACTCACCCATAAACCATGTGAGGAATAAGATCATTACGGATTGTGTTTGAATCTGCTATCAGGTCAAACCGATCCAAAAGTCCAACCTTGAAATAAAAGAACTTATTAGTGCTCCCGTGACAATATTTCTTTCATGTTCAAGACAGTGAAACATCAACTAAAATCATGGAAGGCTTAGAAAAACAGCAGCTACCAACTGTCCCCAACATTAACTCAGTTGGTAAGTGAAAATCTGAATGGCTGAAATCCATAAATTGATGACGACAAGCAAAACAGATTTACATGGTGCAATAGTAGTTTCAGAAAATGACTCCACTTTAACATATAAGAAATAACAAGGAATAAGTACACCATAAAAGAAATTGTTTCAATTTTGATAGCTGGAACCATCCAAAATAAAGTATCAAAAATAAATAGAGCTCCAAGTGCACAAAACTAATAACAAAGTTAATTCATACTTAATCCCTTCAAAGTAATATTGCACCTAAATGCTGGACCTCAAACTTTTTGGTGTAAAAACTTGGAATAAAAAAAAGTCCTTTTAGAAAATTCATGCCATGGGTGGTTGTGATGGTTATAGCTTTGGTCGCCTTGCATTCTGTTCCTTTTCTTCGTTCTTTCTTCTTTATTAATTATTGATTTGACACAAGAAGGCTTCAAAATTAACTTCAGAAATATTATCAAATTTTCCTAGCCGCCAATTCCTTTCAGACATCATAAAACTTAACATTGATTGAGGAAGTTTTGACACTAAACAGTTCCATTCAAACATAATCTAATCATACATGAAGAACCTTGAAAGAAAGATAAATTCCACTGGAAAATAGCAACCAACAATATACTCACATGGAAGGTAGAAACAGCCTTTGAGAGCAATAATCTAGTGTCATCAGAAGCCATCTGCCCACTAAGAAGCCTCCATTTTATATCAAGATCAGCACTACTCTCGGAACCTTTCTCCTCCAGCTTCTTTATAATGCTCAGCAGAGTCCTGTAACTTTTGTTCTCCACTAACTACCAGATTTTGTAAAGCAGAATGAACCTCATTGCGTCCATGCAATGTAACCACTTCCTTGGGCAATTCCTCTTGTATGTGTGGTATCAACATATTATTCAGAAATAATTCCACTTGAACTAAATATATTCATGCACAAACATAATACAGACGTACTAAAAAAAATATAAATAAAAAACATATATATAGAGATGCTAAAACAAAGAGATGAAATGAAGTTAAATAATCTACAGACCTTTAGATCATCCATTTTATGCTCCTTTAAACAGCCAATGTAATACTCCTTCTCACACTAAAAGTAGAAAAGGCAGCACGCAAGAGAGAGAGAGAGAGAGAGAGAGAGAGAGAGAGAGAGTTTAAAACATTTGTTAAAATCAAAAGTATTTAAGAACCAAAAAAAGAACATGGAAACTCAAACATGGCAAAGCAAAGACAAAAATATCAACAAAATACCTAGTCACACAGTATAACTGTCTGAGGGCCAAATACTGATTTGCTGAAACCATGGCCCTGCATGCATCATTTGTGTAGAAAAATATATGCTCACAAATGCTGATTACGAAAGAAAAAAATAAATAAAAGAGAAAGAGACAAAACTGAATTGCAGAATTTAGCAAAAAGACACCACACAACAGAGTTTTTGCATGCATTTGGTCCATAGGAGGCAAGAATTTCTATAACCAAATTGAAAAATGTTTCTGTTTAATTGAACCATTTTCAAGAACCTTCTATTGGTGAAGGATTATGTAAACTATTAAGAGACAGCTTAAGCTTCAAAAGAGAAATTATGGTGAGAAAAAAAGAGTGTGAATACAACCTGCACAGTGCACATCCACCAACATCAGTCTCTGTAGTTTCAACAATGTAGATGCAACGCTTGGTTATCTATTCCAGAGGATCTATTCTTGCGATTCTTCCAGCTACCACAGCATTTGCATTGTGTTCCACAAATTTCTTTCTGGAACATGTTTCGCAATATTTGCAGTACCAAGTACCACTGGGGATGCTAGGTAGAGAAACACACTCTACAATTGAACAAAACAAGTATTTATACAATGCTAGGCAAAGAAAACACTACCTTAAAAGTTTCTATAGCATCGGCAGCAACATCGAAATTTGGAAGTTGTATATAGTCAAAAAACTTCTTCATATTTTCTGATTTTAAAACATACCCCTGAGAAGAAAACCAAACAAATCAAAAAAATTACCATATAAATATTAAAAGAGAAACAAGATATAGAATTAAAGCATCAGGAACAAGAAATTCAGAAATTGACTAGAAATGCCTCCTTTCCATTTCATCAGTAAATTCTTATTGAATGAATCTGTGAGACCTAACTCAAGGACAACAATATAGCAAAATAGGTAAAATTAGTGTTCTCCTAAAAGAGAGTTGCCAGTACAACCAAATTAACAATGATATGTCAAAACGATAGAACAAAATAGTTTAAGTAATAGACTGATTATAAGGACAAGGGGAGAAAAAAAAAGAAAAGGAAAAATAGGGGAAAAGGAAAAAAAAGAAGGAAAAAAAAATAAAAATCAATTACCAATG
Organism: Camellia lanceoleosa; assembly: GCA_025200525.1. Lineage (NCBI taxonomy): Eukaryota > Viridiplantae > Streptophyta > Magnoliopsida > Ericales > Theaceae > Camellia > Camellia lanceoleosa. Next base: position 99,433,479 of record CM045767.1, on the reverse strand, counting down.
TATACTTTCAAACTGCTTACCTTGCAACACTGGTAAGCAACACTTTGATGATGTAATGCCTGGATCCTTGTACCTAAACAAACATTAAAGTAGGTAATGAATTTACATGCAATAAATAACATAGACATACACAGGAGTTGCTAAATAACCCAGATATTAAATGGTCCACGATATCTAAGTTAGCTTCCAAGTAATTAGAAGCAATCAAACGTGAATAAACCTGCTGCCTCTGTAGATTTGCAACCACTAGGGTGGCGTCCTTACAGGCCTATTAAAAATAATTTTTCATAATAAGCAACAGCAATTAAGAAAATTAAACAAAACACAGAAGTATGAGTGAGAAAAAAATATTCATTAACTCAGCCATGAAGAAAATAGACAAATAAATTAAAGAAGCTAGTTCTATTCTGCAACTTGACATAGTTACCAACCAATTCGATGATATTTCATACTCAATGGAGATCAATGGTCCTTGCTTTTAAAACACACACACACAAATTTAATTGGATTTATTAAGCAATTTTCACTCTGCTAAGATGTAATGAAAGGCTGAAGTTACTAAATTTACACTAAATTACACTGACATCAACTGAAAGAGTCCATAATTACCTTAGTCTTGGTGAAGAGATTGCTTTACGAGTAATGCTATACAAACTAACAAATCTTACAAATATATATATATTTAACTTCTTGATGTGGCACCTACCATGTTATTGAAATGAGTCTTGTCTCTAATTCCAAAACTTCATTATTGCATGACACATTAATTAATAATAATAATAATTGTAAAATTTATTAGTTTGTGTAGCATTTTCCCAGGTATGGGACAACTTGAGTGATTGTGGTTTGTGGCGCAGTGTCTGGCTTAAAGAGATGGGTTTATGAACAACTAGAAGAGGATTGCTCATTCTCCAGGTGATAGGGGATCCAGGTGGTCATAATATTTACCCATACATACATACCGACCTTGGATGGTCAGATTGCCAACAATGTCTGGTAGATTAGTCAGCAAAGAAATCCATACATACATACATGCCAACCTTGGAGTGAGAAACCATAATCTAAAAGAAATCCATACTTATCCTGTCTAGCACCCAAATATTCTAATCTAGTAAAATCATTATTTCTGAGACAAATAAAGATACAACAGATGATGATTCTCCAGCATCAATCCTCCACCCAAAAACTAAAATAAAAAGGAGAATATTTAACACTAATCATAAACTCTAACAAACTTATTTCCAGTATTCAAAAAAGGCATCTCAAACAATGACTTCTAACAAAACATACATACAGAGACAGATAACAAACATCTATTTTTAAGTCCAAACCTACGTACATATATTGAGTACTTAACTCGGGTTATGAGGTGTATTGATTCTCATAAATTAATTAATTTTTTTTAATAATACCCATCTACACTTATAAGTACATAGTAACATTAAAAACATTAAAAAAAAAAAAAAAGATTCAATATATAACACAAAGATTCAAAGGCACGAAACAAAAAAAGGTAACAAAAATCGACAGATAAAGCAATAAAAATCCCAAAATCGCTCTCTTAATGGATAGATCTCTGAAAAAAAAGTCAAAATCTAATTTTTAACACATGGAAGGAAAGAGATTCGTGTTTCAAACCCTGAAACTCAAGAGAAATAACAACTTTGATCGAAGTAAAGATAACATTTTTGCTGTTAATCTATTTGCTAATCAACACAAATCCAGGTTATATAGACAAATTTTTCTTTACAATCAAGAAATCAACACAAATAAAGTCACTCAAGAACTGAAATAGCATCAAAATCATTCATCAGAAAGTTAAAAATCAAAGAGAAACAAACTCATAAACACAAACATACCTAGAAATTTCTTTGCTTCAGTTGCTATCTTGTTGGCATTCAATAGCGAGAAAGCAAGAGGGAGAGGGAGAGGGACTACATTCAGAATATCAGAGACAGAGAAGAGAACAGAGCAGCGACCCAAAAAGAGGGTCGCAATCCGCCGCCAGTTGTTGTCGCCGAGCATTCTGCTTTTCGTGATTCAAAGGCGAGAGAGTAAGAGGGAGAGGGAGAGAGAGAAGAAGAAGAGAAGAAGAGAAGAAGAACATACCTGATCTGTGCTGTGCCGTTCTGTGCTGTGCCGTTTCAGATGGATGAGAAAATGAGAAGAAGATAGGTCAATTGCTTGTTTATTCACTTGTCAACAATTTTTGGCAATAAAAAATTCGGGTAAAGACAAATGATTTATTGGCAACCAAATTAATTTGGTTGCCACAAATATTGTTCAAATTTTTAGTGACCAAGTAATGTTTGTTGCCAAATAAATACAATTGGCGACTAAATGTCCGTCGCTATAAATTAATTTGATTGCTAAAAAGTTTTTCGCGCTCCCGCGCAAGAAATTCACTTGGCACCCAAATCAATAGTGACCAAAATTACAAATTCGTTGCCAAAAGTTTATTTTTTAGTGACCACAAATATTTTGTCGCCAATTATGTATCTTTGGCAACTAAATTTTTGTTTGGTTGCTAAAAAGTGTCGCAAAAAATGCTTTTTGTTGTAGTGCGTTCCCGGCCCCAATCCCCAACAAGGAACCTATCACCATCGCTGTTCCCCCCTCCTAACGGGGATCGGGTTTCCCCGACCCCGAAAATTTCCCGGCCCAAATCTGTTTCAACAATACCATCAACAACATCATCATCATCATCCCCAATTGTTTCATTTTCAACATCAACATCATCAACAAAATCATCAATAGACCCACAACCAAAAAAAAATATATATAGATAGATAGAGACACACACATATACATGTATACATATATACACAAACAGATTCTGAGATCTATGTATCTATGTCACAGAGAGAGAGAGAGAGAGAGAGAGAGAGAGAGAGAGAGGACGATGGAGGCGATTGTGATTGTGACGAACGATGGAGGAGGACGATCGGCGTCGTGAACAGGCGGTGGCACTGAGAAGGAGGAGAGGTAAGAAAGTGAGAGAGAGTAGATGGAAGAGAGAGAGAGAGAGAGAGAGAGAGAGAGAGAGAGAGAGGGGTCAATGGGTTGGGTCATAACTTAATAGAGGTATATATAGTAATTTTACTTTGGGGGGGTAACAGAGATGGAGTCGGGGCTGGGGCTGGGGCTGGGAAACATATCACCATTCCCGACCCAAAAATTATCGAGGATTTATTTTCGAACACCATCCCCGGCCCGTCAGGAGTATTTTTCAGAAAAAAACCGCTCTAATCGGGGTCGGAAGAGCGAGTCCCCGTTGAACCGGGTTTAAATTGCCATCCCTATCGACACTCCACTTTAGGGCATATATATGTTTATGAAAATAAGGTGATAGCAATTATTGTATCAACTTCATTAAACTCGTTAATACCTGCCACCATTTATGGAACTAGGATAACAACTTTTTAATCGTTTATTTATTTTGGTTGATCATACAACACACCATGATCTGACAACCACAGTGAATCATCTGCGCAATGAAAGTTGGCCAACTTATCAATTCACAAAATAAACTCGCAAATACAAAATCAATCACATGACACTATACACTTGCATGTAGGATAGTGATCGCAAGCTTTGAGGCATAAGTATTGAGATCTTAAGTTTTTATTCTTTTCAGTATCAGTTATTCGGACGATAACACATAGAATTGGTAGGATAAATTTTTCAAGTCTAGACAAATTGTATCTAGTGTCAGGACTGTGGGTTCGAATATTTGCCTATGTGTAAGTTCGTGACTTACCACTATATGATTGAGTGACCCTACTATATAGCATCACTTAAAAATAACCTTTGAAATTTCGACTCTTTAGAATTTAGTCTCATAAATCACCCCACTATGAGTAGATTTTTTTTTCCACTTGTATGTGGACCCACAACCACATGCAAATATTTTTATTTTTATTTTTTTTTCTTCTCGTTTGGCATGTTATAGTTTTAGCTTAAAAGATAAAAAGTTACTAAAAAAAATAAAAAACCTATAACTTATACCAAAAAGTTAAAGATTCTCTTTTCTTTCTATTTTTTATACATCTTTTCGTAAAAAACTAAAAAATTATTCCAAATATACTAATTTTTTTACCTCATATTTTAACCAAAAATTAAAAAATTATTAAAATAACCTATTCCCAAACCACGCCTTATACAATTGTGAACTCGACATGTCAATTCTGAGAAGTTGCTCTTCCCTTGGCTCTATCTTGCCAACCTCGATAAGCATTTCAGTGTCGAGTAACATCCTTTGACAGTATCATCAGACAGAAATCTCTAGGCCCACACCACCAGATGTTGCGTCATGGTTTCATACGATAAGAATTATAACTAAAAGTAAAAAAATAATCATTGAATAATAATTAAATAATATTATCATTAACAATTTAATAGATCATAATTAAAGATATAAAAATTAGAGTAAATAACAAATACAGCCCTGAGATTAGATTAAAATACGAATCACCCTTTGTGGTTCTGGAAATTATATTCCATTTCCTGAGGTTTTTAATTTTATAATAAATCGTCATTTTTATTAATAAATCATTAAGTCAATTAACAGTTTTTAATGATGTTAGAAATATGTTTCAATTAATAATTTAGGTAATTTTATTATTGTAAGTATAGGAGAACAATTATAAATTTTATTTTTTTAGTTAATTCTATTAAATAAAAAATTATAATAAGGGGATATTTATAATTTTTTAAACTACAAGAAACAATCGGTACTTTAAATAAATCTTAGAAGTGTAATTATAATTTATCAAAATTATAACTAAATGTGCATATAATATACACATTTCAAAGGGTCAAAGAAGGTGTGTTCCAAAAAAAAATTCTATTTAAATAATAGACTAATATAGTTATTCTATCCAACGCGGTCACGTGTCTCTTAACTTTTCAATTTTTTATTTTTTTAATGTATTAGCTTATGGTTGAAAATATAGAATTTTGAGAGGCATTTTTTATTTTTTTTTTAATTTTCTTAATGTATTGGCTTATGGTTGAAAATTTAGAATTTCGAGTGGCCATTAAAGACCTAACTCTCATATCGTCATGTTAAAGTATTTAATTTAAAATTAATTGACAATGAGTAATAAGATTCTTACATTGTATTAACTAACCGAGATTAGATGACTTAGATTGGCAATGTGAGATTATATTCAACAATCTTATCGTTTTGATCATGAAAAAAAAAAAAAGTTGAAATTGTAAAGTGCTTTTTCTATTTTAATTTCCCGATTCCGCCACTAATTCTACCATTATTAATTAGAAAAGAGCATCATTAAAAATAAAAAATTAAACGAATTCAATAAACTATATAGAATACTTAGTCATTTTTGAGGGGTTGTGACAGTTAAACCCATATTTAGACATTGAACTACAAAAAAAATTGGGGTAAAAAACACTCAATCAGAGTCACCGACTAAATTAGAGGAGCCTTGACAAACATCACAATTTTTCAAGACATTTTAATTGTATTACCCATAAATAGGAGTGCTTGTAGATCGAGTTGGGTCAAATGACCTCCCATTCATCATCCATCCGAACTTAGACGAATTAAGAAAAATCAATCCTCATGTATTTCACTCAGCATATCGAAACAGCTTATTTTGTGATAGATTAATTTAGACCATTCCATTTTGACAAATCGAATGGATACTTACCCAACTTTACTCATAAACATCTAAGGAGTGGTGGGCAGCATCACAATCTTGCCAAAAAATCATACCAAAAAAAGTTTTAATACGACATGAATGAAAAATTTTATTTTTAGCAAATTCCATAGCAATGAACTGTAACTTTGACATGCTAACCTTCCAATGCTCAGAAAACTTAATATACTCAACAATAGTACTCTCTCTCTCTCTCTCTCTCTCACATTACCTAGAAGTTGCCTTTTCCATGATATCCCGAATTAGCATTGCCATGTGGAGGAGAGAAGAACCTCCTTCTTCCATTGCCCTCTTTGTCATTTCCCCAGGTTGCCTAGCTCTTTTTCTTCTCTCCTCTCCTTCCTCTCCTCCATCCATCAACTTGCCTATGGCCTTCACAACGTTATCCTTATGCACCAACACCCCTACTTTCTCCTCCTCTCCCCATCTTGTAGGAACCTCCACACCAACACTCACTCCAATCCTCAAAACCTGCACAATTAACTTCTCATTGCAAAATTGCTCTCCAAACATAGGCCATGTGGTCATTAGCACGCCTGCACATATCCCTTCTAGTGTGGAGTTCCACCCACAATGCGTAACGAAACCCCCAATTGCCCGGTGTGACAATATCAGTACTTGCAGTGCCCAACCGCGGATCAAAAGGCCTCTATCTTTGGTCCTCTCTTTGAACCCGTCTTCCAAATTCCATTTCTCCAATTCCTCTACTTCATCCCTTATGACCCAAATGAATGCCTCTTTTGATGCTTCTAGCCCCAACCCAATCTCTATCATCTGCAAAAGCGCTTGGCGAGAGAGGCTTCCGAGGCAAACATAGACTACAGTTCTTGGTTGTTGTGAGTCATGCCAATTCAAGCAATGGCGTGCATCAATCGTAGACTTGTTGCCTCTCTCGGCCTTATCTAACCTGTTTTCATTGCATAGCGAAACAGGTCCAACGCACCAAACTTTATTTCCTTTTGCCTTTTGGTATTCTTTCACATACTCTGACTCCAACTCCTCAAAAGTATTAGCCACAGTCACATACGTTGATTTCTCGAGTGATGCTTTGGTACATTTAGATGTATCATACATTTAGTTATGAACTTATATCATTTTATATCATAACCAATATCATATTAGTCATAACTTAGTTATATTCAATTATTTACTTATACCATATTACTTCATATCCACGTCATAATTAAGATATTTAAATAATTTGACTCTCAAATTAGGCAACCTGTTTAACCGGTTACCAAACAGAGCAAAAGATAAGAGTAGTCCATAGCATCACCCAGTTCGTTCTCTCTGGCTCGTGCTCTTGCTCTTCCCTTCTCCTCCCTCCTCTCTTCCACCATAGCCGAAGCTTCAGCCATTGCCGAAGACCACCAGCCCCGTCGGCGTCGGGGCCACCATTCTCTCGGTGTAGACATCTTTCTTCATAACCTCTCACAGTCTTGACGTGAAGAACTAGAGTTTCTTTCATTCTAATCGAATATTTCCAAGAGATATTTTCTGTAGCTCAGGTTTGTTTCTAACTCTAAACTTCATTTACATTAGGGCTTTTGATTTGAAAACCCTAACCCTTATTGAATATCGATATGGATGTTAAACCACCGGTGAACACTTTGAGATGATAGCCTGTTCGAACAGAGTTTTAGGAGTAATTAAGAACAAAAACACTATTTCAAATTTTTTTACAATAAGATAATTGAAGATACTTCAAAATTAATATGAATTTTAAAAATAAGTTTAATATAACTCGTATTGGGGGATTTTGTTTAGAAATGATATGGGTGTGGTAGATTACTCCCAAAAATTTGTTTACATGAAGCTACTTTGAGAAGTGATGATGAAAGGTGAGATTCAAAATGAAGGCAAGATGGGAATGTTTATGAGATGATAAGTATGATTAGGGTACTGTTTTTGCAATTGATTCAATCATAGCCTTGTCCATTATGTTATTGCTTCATTTGGTTGTCATAAATGAAAGATCCAAAATCAATCATTTCTTTTCCTGGTAACCAAACAGAAGTCTGATTATATTTTTCCCCTCCATTTGATTCACAGCAAGAAACGTAGAGTAACAACTCCGATATAATAATTTAGTTTTGGTGTTATAGCAGGGGGTGCTTCTCAGGAAGTAATTTGTGCCTTGATGTTGCTTTATTATGATGTTTGGATTCTCTGCTCTGCCTTCTCTGCACTTTATACATCTCAACAAAGTATATAATTCCATGATTTAAAATAAAAATGGAAAAAATATAGCATAACTACCGAATTCAATGGTTTAAATTTAAAATGAAAATAAAAATGACAAATTTGTATAACTACCTACCCTAAAACAATGTGGCTTTGCTTTAACTTTAACTGATTACCATTATTATTCCAAAGACATTTTGGATTCAAAATTCTGATATTATATGTTAATGCACTCAACTCAAAATTAATTGATAATGAGCGGAGGAGCCTCTCAAGTATGTTAACCAAGTTTGGGTGACTTAGAGAGTAGATTTGAGATAAATCTAAACAATGTAATAGAGAGGGAGTGGGACATAGGATTCAGATTCCTTTGCTCCTTACCTCCTCAAGTACTCTCTTCTGTCAGAAAACTATTACTTTCATCTTGTTTGGACCATGCTATGATCACTTTCTGCCGAAAAGGGATTGCTTACTTCACTTATGGTACCAGCAACTTTCATTCGCACCTTTGGTTAGGCCATCCAGTTGGACCCTTACCTATTGTTTACTAGTTGAAATTTTACACTGGCAGCATGATTTTAAATATAATACATACTTTAAAACTCAAGTACGAATAGAGCTAGAGAAGCAATTTAATCAAGTCAAGTAAGCTCCTCTCTCGCTGTCTCTCTCTCTCTCTCTCTCTCTCTCTCTATGTCTATAACAGTTGGGTTTCACCGTTTCTTCAAATATGAAACTATTGTATTCAATTTCGTGATGTTTTATCATAAATCCTTAACGGAGGTATATGCACATTTCGATACATATGTTTCTTTGCACCTCTGTATTACCGAATTCAATTATTGAATAATTTTCTTAGCATCTCTGTTCTTGATTTCTGATGTTTGCTGCAGAATTCTTGATTTCTTGTTCTTGAATATTTCTCTATTTCCTTATTTTTGAAAGTTCTTGATGGGTGAATTTCAATTCATATATATATACCATTCTCTACATATACATTGTTAGTATGAGATTATCACTGAATAATTTATGGGTTTGAGAATTTTACAAGCTCTGTAAATTCTGGAATCAATCTATCATACATTTACTGAATTTTTTCCCTTTGAATATTCATGACTCTACTTCTTGTAGTTTTCTGCAGAATTCTTGATTTCTTGTTCCTAAGTGTTTTCACTTTCATTAATTATATATATATATTCAGTTCTTGATAGATGAATATCAATAGATATACAAATTTCTATATTTACATACACATGTTATTTAAGATGTTATGTTAGTCTGAGATTATCAATCAATAACTTATCTTCTTCTTTTGATAAGCATAATTTCTGGGTTTGGCTTATGTTTTCTGAATATCATGTTACTATCTCCCATTCTCAGGAGGCGAAGCTTTGTGCATCATGGGATCAATCTATCATATAATTAGAGGATTTTCCCCTGTTTCTGTTCTTTGCATATGAGCGACTTGTTTGCAAATTTTTTTTTGTCTTCTTGATTTTTTCATGTGTAATTAAAGTTTGATTGAGTTAACATTTTTAATGATCTTTTTCACTAGTAAAAAATAAGCATAATAATATTAAAATTCTGGTCTAATTGAAAATTTCTAGATCACAGCATCTTTGGATTATCCTCTGGTGGCTTTGATCCAACCAAATGGAAAAGGTATAGGATGTGTGTAACTGTGTTATGCTTATGTAGTTCAATATCATCATCATCAATTTATTTTGTGTTGTCAATAAATCTAGCTAGTGAATTGGCAGTATGAGATGGGTGAGGTTATTGGATCCGGTGCCTTTAGTGTTGTTAATAAAGGTCTTCTTCTTGAGACTAAACAGACTGTAGCTATAAAGAAGGTGTATGCTTTTGTCAAGTAAGTCAACATGGGTGATGCTATGGTACATTTAGATGTGGTTTACGCGCTCCTCTTTCTAGACTCTGCAATTAATGAATTACAGGTGGATAATAGTGATTACTGTTTTTTCAGGGGTTAAACTTTCAATTTCACTAGATGTTGCAATTTTTATCGATAACAATCATTAAATGGAGGTTTCTCATCACGGGTGATGCTATGGTACATTTAGATGTACCATACATTTGGTTATGAACTTATATGATTTTATATTATAACCAATACCATATTAGTCATAACTACTATCATATGATCAAGCCCAACCATGTTTGGAAACCCCCTATGAGAGATTGTTCTAAGACGTAAGAAATCCCTAGTCAACCCATCATTGCCACCTCCACCACCACCGCCTTCATTACTTCCCCTCGTTGCCATCCCTTTGGCATTACATGGTCTAATTTATTTTTTTTTTATCACCCAAGTAGAGAGAGAGAGAGAGAGAGAGAGAGAGAGAGAGATAGCTTAATCCTTCAAGGTGACCATAAGGGACGAAAGAGCAACAAAAAGCACAACAAAAGATAATGACCTTCAATAAACCCCTCCCACTTCCAACTTAGTTACTCTCACTCTTCCTAGCAGGATTAGCAACCGTCCTTGAAATACTTAAACTAGCATGAGTTTTGCAGATCTTATTGATGTTTGGAATGGATGGAGGCATTATCAATACATCATTACCAACTTCATACTAACTTTGTTGGTCATTTTATTAAGATAGTGCCAACCACTATTTATAGGATAAAAGACAGTACAAGAAAAAGAGGATACAATGACATTTTTTTTATGACGTTTTTCAAAAACGTTGTGAAATCTGTCCAGATTTTTCAGATTTGTAATGTAGCCTAGAGGTGTTGACTTTTCCAATTTGTGAAATTATACTTAATAATTTTTGTACCTTCATCTTGTCTACTTCTCTGGGATAGTTGTTGTACAAACAAATATGAGTTTGCTTAGTTAAATAGAGGTGACTTTTTATTATTGGCCTTTTTGTTTGCCTTCTTAGCATGTGCATGTTGCAATTTTTGTCCATGGGATTTACTTGATCAGTTATCAGATTTAGTGATCTCAAAATCTATGCCTCATCTTGAACTCATTTTGCAATTTACCTTGTGGATGGTAGACTTCTTTGGATGCATTACCGTAAAAAAGGAGATGTGAGGATGGTGGATATTCATCTGATGATGGAAAAGAGGTACTTATGAGAAATGCCTCTTAACTATTTTGTTTTCTATGTATTAGCAATACCAATTTATTTGGATTTTAGATGGTGTTATTGTGAAGAAATTTATCATTAAACTCGATAGATTAAGGTAATATGAGTGTACAATGTCTCATACAGTTGATATAACTGAATTAATACATTCTACAAAGCTAGTCCTGTTTCCTTGTTGACTTCTTGATATATTTGTTCTGAATTGGTAGGGGCACCAGCTCCAAACTGTGTTTTGTCTGTTTTACCATACCTTATTGCTAGTTTAAACTAAGAGTTGATCTTATTTACCTTGACAAACCTAGTAGCTGCATCAATTTTTTTTGTTTTTTGTTTTTGGTTCAAACGGGTTCTGTAGACCCAAATAAACGGACTACCTAACGGGGAAGACCTCCACCATAGAAATCCAAGTTCAGTAAATGCTAGATAGCAGATGACAACACATGATTGGCTTCCATGCCCTGATTCATTAAAAGAGCTTCCTTTGCCAACAAGTCAGCACATCTATTTGCCTCTCACCAATTTGTTTTTTTGTATGACCTGTTGGTTTGGCTTTCTCCCCTACAAAACCAATAAACAAGGCTAAGGCACTAAAAAACTATTGATGCAAGGTTAAACTAACAATGCATGACCTATATTTTGTAGAACCCAAAAGAAGGTTCTTTTCATGCCAATAGTCACTACGTCTTGATTCATGTTGGCATTTTTCTTGTTTCGGAATTATACTTTGAATTCTTCATGGTGTAGTGTATCACTTTTATGTTGGAGGGAAGCATTGCATTTAAAAAAATTCAGATCTAGATAGTGCCCCATGTAATCATTTGTATCCCTTGTGTTAAGGGCAACCCAAATGGTAAAATTGTTGGGGTATGGAAACAAGGTTAACTACAATAATCCTACTTGTTGACCTGGCAAAGGATAACAGATGCAAAACCAGTCTTTTATTGCTGATGTCTAATCTTTCAAGCCTGTTTTTTATCAGCTTGGGTATGTGCTTGTGGATGCATGTGTTGGTATGATGTTGCTTTCTTTTTGCTTCATGGTTTCATGGTTTCTTTTTCTTTTTCTTTTTTTATTTTGGAAATATGCAAGTGCCAAACCTTCACTTTTTTTTTTTAAACTTTGGACAGGTTGCCAAAGCTTTTATCCAAAGTGTTATGAAATGTGCTATCATTTTTAGCAATTAATATGAAAGAATTTTATTTATGAATTGAGCCAAGATGAAACAATAAGAATTCACAACAAATTATATGCTTTGCTATCTCACCTAAAAACCCTCTTTCTATTTCCCCAAGCTTGTTGGCTTTCCGGTTCTTATCTTCAAACTCAACAAGGCCAAGGCATTGTTGTAGGCTTTAGTTGAAAATGTACTTGTCTCATTTTATGGTCACGTGGATATATAGACATTATGGATTTTCATGAAAACTGGTTTCAGGTTTTTTTTATTTTGTTTTTGTAGGAAGCAAATGATGTAGAATAGAAGACAAACCTAGCAGCTGTCATTGTTGTGACAAAGGAAGATAAATAATTGGCAATTTCTCATCATAAAAATGAGCCCAGATGGAGGTCACTTGAGCAGAGGATGTAAGTAGCTCTGCTAGGAGTAGCACTTGGGAGTCTCTTCACTTGAGCAGACATTTTTTGTAATAGTTGTTCTGTTTAGTCTCTGCTAATACCACTTGGGAGTCAGTTTTGTAAGATGCTTACCTTTTTAATAGTTGCCGTTGTTTGTTCATCTTTGAAGGTTGTAATTGTTAAAACAGCTTATGGGTTTATGTGCAAATTTTTTGGCAAATGACCTCTTTTAAATGTTGTTCATCTCACACTGATGAAAGCTACTCTTGAGGTTTAAGTAATTTGATTTCTTCTTGACCATTTTGATTTTAATTGATGTATTTAAAATTTGAACATGAATTGTTTCTATTCTTGGGTATGCAATGCATTGTTTTTCATTTTTAATTTTGCTTTCAAGCTTTAGTTTATTTATTAATTTAATATACATCAATTATTAGTTCTTAATAATCGTTTATGACAGGTATAAATATCTATCGCTATATTTAAATGTCAAGCTTAGCACAATTAAAAAGAAAAGAAAAGGCTATGGCGACATTTTTTAAAGGTACCTATATCCCAACCCCAACGGTTAGATTTTTAAAATGTATAAATATCTATGATGGCATTTCAAAAGTGTCGCTAAATATCATAGTGACGTCATAGTACCGTTAGGGTAGGACATTTGGCGGCATTTTTTAAATGCCACAAAGCTATAGCGACGGCCGCATTGTCGTTGTTTGGTACAAAACGTCACAAAAAGAATTAGCGACGTTTTTAATACCTATAGCGGCGTTTTTTAAATGCCGCTAGAAGTACATTTTTCAGCAATGAGAGCTGTGCTTGTATTGACCATTTTCTTCATTGAGACATGTTTATTGCTTTACAGGTTAGTGGAATGCCAACGTTTGGTATTCCTGTTCAAGATGGTGGCATTGGTTTTGACCATAAATTTCAATTGGATAGATTTTGACCATAAATTTATAATCTTATTTTAATTTGATCCAATTAATTATAATTTTTAATTTGTTTTGATAGAAAATGAATACATTTGTCATGTTTTTATAATAAAAATATAAATTTATTCAACTTATGTGGGAGAGGGTTGTTTGCGTGAGTGAATAAAGTTGGTCATTGCATCAAAGCACTGTCCAAGCCTCCACCACCACCCCACTGAGAAAAACTCCAAGGCATCACGTGACGGCATTGGTCACAATCTTGGCCTAAAAAAGGACACAACAATATTAAAGAATTGATCCATCAACAATATTAAAACCACACACATATATACATCTTGAAGTGTCTTTTGATGAACCTGGACAGAAGATCAACAATATTGAAAAGCGAGTTACTATTGCAAGGAAGTGTAGGATTTCTTACAACCTCGTTTGTTGAATGACAATTCCTTACAAAATTCTTTCTTCAAGAAAAAAAAAATAATTGTGCATACAAAATATGAACTTCCATACAGCAAAACAAATATCCATCAACCATCATTTAAGAGTATTTATACAAAATACTACCAAATTTAAGTCCTCAAAAAAAATTTAAAAAAGAATCTTAGTTTAGCTTCCAATGTCACCCGCTTGATCATATCAACTATTACCCACAGCAACACCTGCAGAAACAAATTATATTGTTGTTAAGGTTTGTTCACTTGAAATCTATGATTCAAATCATAACAAATTGAATTTTGATATATAGGCCATTACACACTCTTTTGTCATTTTCTGTTCGTAAATTATTTATTTCCATAATCAAGTTGTAAACATCATAATCAGTTATGACATCTAAATGTTCTAGCCAAAATCTATCTTGGCATATCAAGAAATTAGAATTAAGCAACCACACATAAAATTTGCAAAGCAAATGTAAGCAAAATGAACATAATTTGAACTGAAAAGATGCCATAAAAGTAATCACCTAGAGACATATCCGCATCAGTGAACGCTGAATTTTGGACAACTTGTGCATCGCAACTACGCAAGTCATTAACATCCTTGCTCAATTATTATATATGTAGAATCACTTGAAAATAAAATAAAATAAACACTCTAGAGGATTCATGCTTTGTCTGTGATGGGTGGCTGTAGGCAAAAATCTCAGTATAGAATTTTCAAATGTCTATCAAAATTAATGAATTTACTTGAACCAGACTCTCTTGTGATGTATTTGCCCTAGAGTTCTTTCTTTTCAAACATGTACATTTCTCTACCCCCTCAAAATTATGTTTATTTTTGTCATGGGTGGGAAGCAAAAGTATCAGTTCAGAATTTCCAGACATTTACATGTCATTCAACAAATTTGAGTTCAACCAAAAATGAATTCAATCTTTCTCTTGTGACATCATCTCCCTCTAAAAAAAAGACAATACACCCGCAAGTATCCTACTATCAATTAAAATAAACAAACAAAATAAAAGCACACCTGCCAGTGCCCTGCTATCAATTAAAATAAACAAATAAATAAAAAAGACAGTACAAATAAATTCAATAGCACACCTACCAATGCCCTGCTATCAATTAAAATAAACAAATAAATAAAAAAGACAGCACAAATAAATAAAATAGCACACCCGCCAGTGCCCTGCTATCAATTAAAATAAACAAATAAATAAAAAAAGACAGCACAAATAAATAACGTAGCACACCCGCCAGTGCCCTGCTATCAATTAAAAGAAACACATAAATAAAAAAAGACAGCACAAATAAATAAAATAGCACACCCGCCAGTGTCCTGCTATCAATTAAAATAAACAAATAAATAAAAAAGACAGCACAAATAAATAACGTAGCACACCCGCCAGTGCCCTGCTATCAATTAAAATAAACAAATAAATAAAAAAAGACAGCACAAATAAATAAAATAGCACACCCACCAGTGCCCTGCTATTAATTAAAAGCAAATAAATTAAAAAACATACCTGCTAATGCAACCGCTAGAGACGAAGGGATGGAGGAGGTATAGCTTTACTTCTACGTTAAGATGGAGAAATTGAGGACCTATAACAAACAAAAACAGAACATTGAAATAGAGTTAGTAAAGAAGACAATACGTAAGGAAATTAATGATTGTGGGGAGAAAAGAAAGAATCTATGTACGAAAAATATTATTTTGCACATCTTTTGACATTAACAAACTGCATAAACAATAACAAAGATGAAAGTCTACTACCTTTGTTCAAAGTCTCAATAACCATTACATAAATAAACGCTTAAACAAATGTACCACAACCAACCGTTTGACCACTTCAACAAAAAATTAAATAAAAATATATACAAAAAAAAAATTAAATAAACAAATGTTCTTATAATTACATTCAACACACATTTTCCCTTTCCCTTTCCCTTTCCCTTTCCCTTTCCATTTCAAATCCCTAGCTAAATCTATGATCCAAACATAACATTAAGGAAATATGATGGTTTCAACGTTATAGAAAGCAAAGCACATTCACATAATTTTCTTCTTTTTTTGTGCTAGCTTATTATTTTCCAAAAAAATTCAAAATATAATAAAAATGTGGGAGTGGATTTTCCAAATGATTTGAGCCAACATCAATCCATATGTTATAGTTACATGAAGTTATATATCATAAAGTGAGTAATTATAAATGACAACAACTATGGCTTTGGTTATAATTCTTGCTTAACATAAATTATTTATACGTAGAAAAGTTCCTAGAATTTGAATGTTTGGCATAGATTTAACTTGATGTGATGTGGACCACACCCTGTATCAATGAAGATCATTGATGATGCTAATAATGACAGCTATTAGGACATATTGGTAGTTTACCCTTTTATTTGTTGTTGGATTCAATGTGATGATAATGAAAGCATTTTATTTTATTTTACATAAATTACTTCATTTTTGACACATGGTGGCATAGGCAACATCAGAGCTAATTCGAAGTTCTGCTAAGCCAATTCTTGAACAATATAGATCAGTTATCTTATCATCTCTCAAGTTTTAAAAGTTGACTCTTGGTACTGTGGCTGCACAATTCACAGGTTTGTTTGATTTCTGTTTGATCTTTGATGAGGAAGTCGAGAAAAAAGAAAAAAAAGAAAAAAACAGACCAACCAACAACCAGACACAACACCCAGAGCAGGAATACTTATGCAGAGCAGGCATCTGATATTACTGAGACAACAAAAAGTGCTATGGAAGCATGGCCTTGACATAACACTGACAGTGGCATCCGATAAGCCAACAAATATTCTTAAAAAGAACATTGGCACAACAGAAATTGGGCTTCAAAGAATTCCATGCATGTTTTCTTAGGAAAACTGATGAACATTCCAACTTATAACCAAACTACAAGAGCACTACAATGGCATCTAAATAACAGCCCCCAAATAACAGATCAAACAAAGAACAGCCACCCACAAATCAAACAAAGAACAACACAAATAGATAAGGAAACCAGAATAAGCAGAAGCTGGATTAGCAGAACCAGACAAGGCCAACAGTTGAGGCCACACCAAAACTGAGGCAAACAAAACACCTCAAATAGCAGCAACACCAGAATGGCAATTCAAAACAGCAGAGCCTACGTGAAATCAGAAACCAGAACAGTTCACCATACAGTAAACCAGTACAGCAAGGAGACTGGCAGTTCACCATATAGGAAAAGTATCATACTTGATGTTAAAACTAGAGTCGGCATTGGATTACCTATACAGGTGATCTTCAACTTATTTCTCATATCAATAAAACTTTTTCCTAGTAGCAAAACTATTACAAAACTACTCTTAAATTTATTTTATTTTCACATTTTATTTATTTATATTATTTATTTATTTTTTGTGTGTATAGTACTTCTAATACTTATTTTATAGATAATCAATGTGTTCTCTTTCACTCTCTTTGAAGAATAATAGGTGACTAAAAAATTGGATAACATGATATAAAGTAAAGAATGTTCGGTTATTGGAATTTTACCATAAGATGCCACTTTAATATTTTTTCGTATATATTTTCATGTAGGTCAAAATATTGGATTCACGGGAGTTTTCAGATTAATTTTCAAACCACTAGTTGACGAGTTTCCACATTTTGGGGCTGTTTGTTATTCTTTGATGGAAAAGGTGGGTACTCTGTATCTTTGTCCCTCTTTGAACTTATTAGTCTAGTTTCCAACATTTTGGAAGTCATCTTCATGACAAATCACGCAAATTTGTGCAAATATTCATATATTTATCATGTCATCATAAAAAGAATTATATAAAATTTTGAAAAATTACTATGCACTTGATTTTTGATACTACAATTCCCCCCTATGATTCTGCCATAGAAAAACATGGACTTTACACTCAAAGTTGTAGGTGGGGAATCATCAGCAATTCTCGAAATTTTTGATGCTATTGAGATTTCAAAAATTTTATATTTTTATTTATTTATTATTTGTTTCACACTAAAATTGGAGTTAAACAAGCAAGTAAACTTGTGTACAACACTATTGCATATGACATATAAAGAATAAAAACAAAATGTACAAGGACAATAAAAACAATGTAGATTTGATATTGAAATGAAATTTGTGTAGGACCTACTAAAAAAGCATAAAGTGGTTGGCCATTGGCTCAAAGAATGGTTTGAGTTTATATATAATACAATACTAAAAATTATATATATATTTTACGAATGTATGTTGGTTGTACCCGTATCCTAATTTTTAGGTCTTTTCTCTATTTTTCATTTCTTAGTTTAGAAGAAAATCTATTTCACTAACACAAACAATTCATGAAGAAAAAATTGTTAAAAGAATGACAAAACTTCACAAGCGAAATCCATTTGCAAAAGCATGAGCTCTGAAATACAAAACCAACCTAGGCAGAGAAAATCAAATAAAAACAAAATAAAACCACAGAACCCAGAATTGCACCCTTAAGACAAAACTGACGTGAGACTCTTACGGTAGATACCCAGATACAGATGTTCCACATAATCCAGTAATCCTATTTGCACTTCTCAGCACTCAAAGCCATGAAAATTAAAAAACTGAAATGAAAAAAAGAAAAAAAAATGCAAATTCCAACTATATTACTGGTAGATAATAAGGAATAGGAGCCAATGATGATTACATAATCAACCTACACACCAACACACAGATAACACATTAAACCCCATCACAAATCAACAATTAAGTAAATTGGAGTGCCTATCAGACCAATTCAACTTGCATGTTCAATAATCTGAAAAAATGCATGGGTTGTAAGATCAACTTTGCATAAAAAATGCTCTGGTTGGAGTAGAAAAGAGATATGAAAACTAGACTAGGACTTTTGTATAGATGCTGACAATCAATGTCCCTAAATGGTGGATGTAAGCCACCAAGTCCCCCAACTTCTCTGATTTTCTGGCTTTGATTTCATTTCCCAAACCAAGTTGGTGATAAATTCTGAAATTTGAAGATTTAGAAGGAAAAGAAAACTAAATCAAAATGTTGTTTTTAAATGGTGAGTTTCACCTTTTTTGTGTCACATCCTAAAAGGATGCTTGTGATTGGAACATTGCATTGAAGAGAAAATTAAGGAGAAAACCAAAAAGAATGAGATTGCTAAAGGTAATACATCAACCAAAAAAAAAAGAAGGAAAAAAACAGAAAAGAAAAGAGAAAAAGAGTCCAGTCATATATTGAGATATGACAATGATCTCAAAACCTTTTTCCAAGACCTCCTAAGAAGCTTCATGGTGCTACACCAAAATGGCCAACCACCCATATTGATTGTTAGCATTGATATCTTAACATAGTCGAAAATGCATACTTTCCAACATTAATAAGTATAGGCACAATAGTCATGATGTTGTGCACAATCATTCAACATACCCTATACCAATCAACCTAACAGGGCATTATATTTTTCCTGCACACATCAATGGCATATAACAGTTCTTGTAGGACAAATATCAGATAAATGAAAATCGAAAAAATAATTACATACTAATAGAGTATAGATATGTATTCGGTGTAAATGAAAATTAAATTTTGAAATTTGCAATTACTTTATCTATTTCTTATTTATCTGATAGTCTCTCATTCTTGTAAGAGACATAAGGGATCTAGACCCTAAAATGAGATTGCCTTTTCATGAAAAGCATTGGATTCCATTTTAAAGACCAAATCAGAGTCATCAATCCCCCTTTTCTATCTTTGCCTGTTCCTATCAAATGCCAGACAAAAGCTGTCCTATAGAATTCACCATCCTAGAAAAGACTTTTGTTTATCTGAAATTTTGTTAGAAATTAACCTAAACTGATATTACTATAGAAAAGGTACCCTACATTACTTGCCATTCAATGGAAAGAAAATATGTATTGAACATTTTTTACATCTCAAAAAGAAGATAATCACACATGACAGTGCCAGATTAATGACATAGGTGAGCTCACAAATTGCCCAACATATTTATTACTTCAATTTTTGTATAGTTCTCTACAATTCCCTCAAAAACCAAAACAAATAGATAATTCTAACCAATCCCAAAAGAGAACATGCTAAAAATTTAAAGAAGGTCGAGATTATGAACACTACACCGAAGGTCCAACAAATTTATGGCCTAGATTATGGAGGCCTAACCATTTAGATGAACTATCTTAAATGGGTTTGGTTCTTAGTCAAATCATGGTTGAGAAGGCAGAATTTAAACAATCAATCCAACAGAAAAGAGTCATAGACAACTCAAAATGCAAGGTGAGGGGGGAAGAAAGAAAAGAAAGGAAAAGTAGCCCTAAACTAAAAGGTATATATCTCATGGACCTATTTTAGTAATCTCTCAACTGATTATAGCAGAAACACTTCTTTTGTTTAACAAATTATTTGAATTATTAGTAATCTATGTTCCTAGTATGGTGCCTCAAATCATGATTCTTCAAAGTTGGGTTGCAGAACAAAAGTCCAATAAGCAAATAGAGTATGTTGAATGGGTTTATACAGTAACATCAAAATATCCATTCATTTCTCAGTTTATACAATTCCCAGAAAATTGCTAAAGGTAATACATCCAAACCACTTTAATTTTGTTTCTCATAGGAAAATCAAGCCACCACAAGAGTAATTGTTAGAAAAATAAACAGATTTCAATAAGCAAATAAAAAATTAGTCTCGTATCAGTTACATGGTTACAAAATTCAATTACCAACGCATCAGATTTCACAGAAGCCAAATTTCAAGTGTATATATATATATATATGGAACCAACACAACTAACAAACATAAAAAACCTAAACCTATTCAAATCATATTTTCCTAATTTTATAAACCAACCCAGTGAGTTCACAAAGGTGAAAGGGGCAGTTTCGAAGAAGGGGATTTTGGTCTAGGGTTTCATAGAATGGAGATGGAGAAAGGGAGAGAAACAAGTAGCAGAGCGAGAAAGAGAGACATACATTGAGCCATGTAGCTTGCTAAAACGAGGAGGAAAAGAAAAGGGCAGAATAAACTCACTCTTCGGTGCTTGGCGAGAAGGAGCTCCGGCGAGATCCTATACAGATCTTTGTCAACAGCTTTGGGAGCTTTTCTCCGTGGTAGAGGATGCGGCGACGCAGGTCTCGGCCGTGGCAAGGGCAGAGAGAGAGAGAGAGAGAGAGAGAGAGAGAGAGAGAGAGAGAGAGAGAGTAATTTTTGAAGACGTTTGGGATGAAGAAAGGGTCTGAGGGATTTGTCATGAGAGGAGGGAATTTTGATTTTCACAAAATTTGGAAATTTGGATGTTTGTTCCAAATTTTTGGGCGAAATTATTTGGGGGAATTATGTAATAATCATAATAAAAAAAATTAAAATAATTAGAGTCTTATAATAAAATAAATTATTAATTTATAACTTTATCAATTTATACTTAAATTTTGTTTATTTATTTTTAATATAAATTCTTATATATTTTTATTAAGTAAAATTAATAAACAAAAATATTTTACTGATCAATTACAAAATGTATAATCACACCATAAATTGGCGTAAACATAATAGACAAAATTTTAGAAACTATAAGGTAGTGTTTGGTAACATTTACGTTTTTAGTTTATGTTTACAAAAATTTTATAAATTGGTTTTTGTTTTTTTTTAGAAAAACATAAATTACAAACGCGTTTGGTTTGAACAAATGTTTACAAAATTTTAAAAATATAAACTAAAAAATATGTTTGTTCAGGACTAAAATATTTATATTTATTTTTATTATTTATAACAATGGAATCACACACATTATAATTGAAAAAAGTTAATTAAAAAAATAATTGAAAAAAAATTTAATTGGAAAAAAAATTAATTGAAAAAAAAAGATTAATTGAAAAAAAAATATTTGAAAAAAATAATTAATTGAAAAAATAATTGAAAAAAAAATTATTTGAAAAAAAAAGTTAATTGAAAAAAATTTATTTGAAAAAAAATTAATTGAAAAATAATAATTAAAAAAATATTTATTTGAAAAAAAAATTATTTCAAAAAAAATCATTTGAAAAAAATAATTGAAAATAAATTAATTGAAAAAAAAAATTGAAAACTAAAAACGTAAACTCATTTTTTGAGTTTACATTTTTTTTTCTCAAATTTATAAACTGAGACAATCATTATAAACCAAAAAAAATTATCAAACAAGTTTTTATGACAGTTTTTAAAATTTTTATAAATATAAACTGAAAACTAAAAACGGAATAGTTACCAAACAGACCATAATATTGTAATCAAGTCACAAAGTTGTGATATAAAATAGAAAATACATAACTGCATCACTAATTGGCATAACGAAATTGTTTAAAATTCTATAAAATCACAAATTTCGTGACTAATTTCCAAAATTTCATAACATTAACCAAACATTATGTAACTATCTACTAATTGGTGTAACAAAAACATCTAAATTTTTTAAATAATTTAATCACCAATCGGGATCTCTAATGATACAGATAAACACAGAATGTAATGACAATAATCAAATAATTTAATCCACGACTTATAGCCATGGAACAGAAAATGAGAGTTAGAGAAAATTAACCAATAGAGCGAAAGGAAAGGGAATATGAGTAAGAGAGACTGAACGGACTTGTCGTTTGTGAAAATAATGTCAAAGATGGTGTTGTTTCCGATAAGAAACATCGGAGATATCTACAGTGACAGTAAGGAATGAGAGAAATGTTTGATAGATGAAGAGAGCTGAGAGAGCAAAACAGTACAACAAAATCGTAATATTCATTTTCAACAGTTCTATAAGATATGTACAAATTGATAAAATCATAACTACGGCCAAAGATTTGTATATGTATGAGAGTTTAGAGAGAATGAGAGTTTGAGAGACAAATTTGTTGTGAGAAATAAAATGTGAGAGGGGTGGTATTTGTAGGACTTGGGAGGGAGGAGTTAATTTATATATATAAAGATTAAAAAAATAAAATTGATTGTTGGTGGAATTAACGGTTATATGACTCTTTCAAATTGTTTTGATTTAAATTTTTGACCATTGCACTGACAATGGGGGCAGGGAGCCATTGGGGTCAGGTTGAGCCAGATGGGAAAGAAAATTTCGGGGCGATCTCACGGGATGGGTCACACTCCATAACACACCAGGGTCGGGTCGGGCTCTAGAACACATAGCTCAGGGTCTTAGGTTGGGTTTAGGCTCAAGCCTAGTTAGGACTACCCAGGACACGAGCGGACTTGGGGTGTGCCGCAAGCTCATGGGCTAAATTTACACCCCTATATGTGGGTAGTGGTTATGAGATATATGATTAGTAGTTATGATATATGTGATATTGATTATGAAACAAAGGGTGCTGGTTATGAGATGTGGTTATAATATATGTGGGTAAAGGTAATGAGATATATGATTAGTGATTACGAGATATGTGATTTTGGTTATGAGCAGAGTGGTATAGTTATAAGTCAAAGGGTGTTTGGTTACGAGATATGTGATTAGTAGTTATGATATATGTGATGTTGGTTATGAGAAATGTGGGTAATGGTTATGAGTAAAGTGGTGTCAAAGGGTGTTTGGTTATGCTATATGTGTTAGTGGTTATGAGATATGTGGGTAATGGTTATGAGCAAAGTGGTGTCAAACGGTGTTTGGTTATGCTATATGTGTTAGTGGTTATGAGATATGTGGCTAATGGTTACGAGCAAAGTGGTGTCAAAGGGTATTTGGTTATGCTATATGTGTTAGTGGTTATGAGATATGTGGGTAATAGTTATGAGCAAAGTGGTGTCAAAGGGTGTTTGGTTATGCTATATGTGTTAGTGGTTATGAGATATGTGGGTAATGGTTATGAGTGGTTATCAGATATGTGGGTAATGGTTATGAGCAAAGTGGTGTCAAAAGGTGTTTGGTTATGCTATATGTGTTAGTAGTTATGAGATATGTGGGTAACGGTTATGAGTAAAGTGGTGTCAAAGGATGTTTGGTTATGGTATATGTGTTAGTGGTTATGAGATATGTGGATAATGGTTATGAGTGGTTATGAGATATGTGGGTAATGGTTATGAGCAAAGCGGTGTCAAAGGGTGTTTGGTTATGCTATATGTGTTAGTGGTTATGAGATATGTGGGTAATGGTTATGAGTGGTTATGAGATATGTGGGTAATGGTTATGAGTAAAGCGGTGTCAAAGGGTGTTTGGTTATACTACATGTGTTAGTGGTTATGAGATATGTGGGTAATGGTTATGAGTGGTTATGACATATGTGGGTAATGGTTATGAGCAAAGTGGTGTCAAAGGGTATTTGGTTATGCTACATGTGTTAGTGGTTATGAGATATGTGGGTAATAGTTATGAGTGGTTATGAGATATGTGAGTAATGGTTATGAGCAAAGTGGTGTCAAAGAGTATTTGGTTATGCTATATGTGTTAGTAGTTATGAGATATGTGGGTTATGGTTATGAGCAAAGTGGTGTCAAAGGGTATTTGGTTATGCTATATGTGTTAGTGGTTATGAGATATGTGGGTAATAGTTATGAGCAAAATGGTGTCAAAGGGTGTGGTTATGCTATATGTATTAATGGTTATGAGTTATGAGATATTGGTTATGTGACTAGTAGTTGTGAGATATGTGATGTTGGTTATTAGATATGTGACTAGTAGTTATGAGATATGTGATGTTGGTTATGATCAAAGTGATGTGGTTATGAGCAAAAAGGTGTTAATTATAAGATATGTGATTAGTGGTTATGAGATATGTGATATTGGTTATGACAAAAAGGTGTTGGTTACGAGATATGTAACTAGTGGTTATGAGATATGTGATGTTGGTTATGACTCAAAGGGATTGGTTATGAGATGTGGTTATGATGTATGTGGGTAGTAGTTGTGAGATGTGTGATTAGTGGTTATGAGATATGTGATATTAGTTATGACAAAAAGGTGTTGGTTACGAGATATGTGACTAGTGGTTATGAGATATGTGATGTTGGTTATGACTCAAAGGGATTGGTTATGAGATGTGGTTATGAGATATGTGACCAATAGTTATGAGATATGTGATATTTTTTATTATCAAAGTGGTGTTGGTTATGAGATATGTGATTATGATTATGAAATATGTGATATTAGTTATGAACAAAATGGTGTTGGTTATGAGATGTGGTTATGAAATATGTGATATTAGTTATGAACAAAATGGTGTTGGTTATGAGATGTAGTTATAGCTAAGTTATGATCAATTTGATTATAGTTATGAAGAAATATGATTTTAGCTCATAACTATAAAAAGTGAACTGTTTAGCAGGTCACTTTTAATGATGTGGCTCAATCCCAACCATTGATTTTTTATGTACCGTACATTTTTTTATACAAAATGTACTATAGACTTTCCCTGATTTCTCAGCCTCCCTAATCTTTTCACGAATGTTATTCAAACCCGATAAGTTCGGATTGGCAGTACCCGGAAGCTGGGCTTTGGTTAGCTCGATTTGGTCAGGCAAGCAGGGAACAAAAAAGTACTCTGACCCCTCCAAGACTTTATATTCATCAAACACCATGTGGGTCCGTATATTATGTGACAAAAACAGAGAAAAACAATAGGTTCCATGGAAAACAAGCCTAGGAATATGAAATTTCTGAGCCACATCACTTGTCCATGGCAAATACTGATCAGAGATTATGCAATTTGGGTTTGGTTTTAACTCACCAAACAGTTGTTCCAATGGTGGTTGTAACATACTGGTTGGTTGCAACATAGAACTTCTTAGCCATGTCAGGCGAAGGGACCTTGTCGAGGTTCTCACACCCTTCGGCGATCAACCGAGGCGAGTTGGAGAAATTTGATTTGGAGTCCAGATTGTTGGGCTCGAGCAATGACTGTTGTGAATCGATTGGCGTTGAGTGGTGTGGTGACTATGGTGATAATAACGCCTTGTTGTGCCAGTAATCTGGCTCTGTCTATCATGGGGATCATATGGCCATGGGCCATTAAAGGGAACAAAATGAAGTGAAGCTTTTGAGTTTGGGAAGCCATGGCCATTTAGCTTGAAGTGAATGGAGAGATTGACATGGGTTGCCTTCTCTTTTGTTTTATTTATGAAAAGTCTCTTATAGTCCAACTGAGAAGGTTGGCCTATTAGGTGTAGCTTGAGCATTGGTGATGTGCTCTCACTAAATTTCAGATTTAACTTCTCGTGACCATGTTCATGGGCTCTTTTTGAGATTTGTTTGATGTATGCAAAGGGAGCATTTTGTGTGAGTCCCAAAATTAATCGAACATGAAGAGAACACTTTGCATGAATCTTAAAATTAATTGAGATCCGTATAAATTGACATAATTCTTGAATACAAGAGAGAAAAAAAAAAAAGTCTCTTATAATGTTTTTGAAGTGATTAAATTTGTTCACACACTCAAAACATGCTACTCTTCTTCTTATTGACGGTTACTCCACTTGGTAACTTAATTGGAGTTGTTAAAAGGAAACATAATTAAATATATAAATGGTCTTCTTTTCAACTCTAGTTAGTTTCATAAATCAAAACAAAAGAAAGATAATCAGAATTAAAAGAAAGACCACTTATTTAACTATGTTCCTTTTGTACAGTTCTAGTTAAGTTACAAGTGAGGCTCACTTTATCCGAACAAGCCAACAAGGAGAATAACCTTCATACAGTTTTTGAGATTGTAAACAAATTTGCTCTCTGCTTTCCTAGGGTAAGAGCATGCAGTGTCAAAAAAATTTGGACAAATTATATCAGTGATGGATGTAATTTGTCTCGCCTTAATTTGGACAAATTTGCTCTCTGCTTTCCTAGGGTAAAAGCATGCTGTGTCAAAAAAATTTGGGCAAATTATATCAGTAAAGGATGTAATTTGTCTCTTGCTTTAATTTGGTTTTTGTTGTTCTAATTTTATTAATTTTTCTTTTTAATATTTTTGTATTGTATCAATTTAGTTTAGTTGATAACATCTATTAAAAAATTAGACAGAAATCAAGAGTAAAATGATTCATTCAAAATGGGATCTCAACCTTTCAATCATTTTGAAGAGGGTGAATAGTTTATTTTGTAAGATAAAAGACAATTTTAATTATTGAAGTATACGTTTTTTTGTCATTTTAATCTCTTAAGTTTTAATCTTGCCTTTTTGGTCTTTAAATTTGTTAATTTGAGTCAATTTAGTCTTATCTATAACATCCGTTTACATTGATAATGGAAAAAGTATTTTATTTTGAATAAAAGACAGTTTTGATCCCTACAATCTGTATTTCTTTTCATTTTAATCCCTCAAGTTTTAAATTTTTTTATTTTGGTCCTAAAAATTGCCAATTTGAGGTAGGATCAAATTGATTCAGATTGACAACTTTGAGGATTAAAATGAAAAATTTAAAATTTGAGGGATTAAAATGACAATAAATGCATACTTTAGGGACCAAAATTATTTTTTTATTCATATTCATGTTCTCAATGTAGCCAGATGTTAGATCTAGGACCAAATTAATTCAAATTGATAAATTTGAGGTCCAAAATGACAAAATTGAAACTTAAGTGATTAAAATGGAAAAAATGCATACTTTAGACATTAAAACTGTCATTTATTCTTATTTTGTATATTGATTTCAGTATAATTTCTAAAAAGATGTTATCAATTGAACTAAATTGTCAAAACGTAAAACTTTTAAAAGTAAATTTGATGCAACTAATATTTAATGACCAAATTGACACTATATACAAATTACAATAACTACACGTGTAATTTATCCAAAATTCAATGTCTCTTTGTCCTGACTCATTTGTAGTCGTTTTATTGTGTCTAAAATTTTCGTGTTGTCACTACAAATTAGGATTTTAGAGTAAAAATTTTATGGATAAAATCATTTTTCCAAGACAAAATATTTTAATAGTCAAAAGTATTAGTGTCCTAAATTTAGTAACGAAATTAGACATTTAATGATGAATTATTATTTTTTTAAAATTTTTTGTCTAAAAAATAAATCTTTTTTGCATCAAATTATTTTGTCTCTAAAAGTACATTTATTAGGAGATGTTTGATAACATCATTCAACACTTAAAATTGAATGTATTAAATAATAATCAATTAAGCCCGTTTGATACTATAATTGATATTACTTAAAAATTTAAGTGCCTCTTAAAATGTAAGGTAAAATTTAAAATTTTTTTAATTCATATAAAACTTACTTATTTTCAATAGAATTTGATAAGAATTAAGTTCAACGTATTGATAATTTACGTTATTATTATTTTTTTTTTTGTTTTACGCAAATAAGATAAGATTGGCATCTTTCAGTACGTAAAAGTGAAAAAGTGGAGCTGCAAAGTAATTGCACGTGAGTCCTACAAGTCATGAATTGTGACTTAATAAAATTCTCCTTGTGAAAGAGGAAGATACAAATGTAGCCAAATAAAATTGTGATAGTTACATTGAAAAAAATGCTATCAATGTGATACTTGCATTGAAAATGCTATAGCTCTTATGATTAGGAAGATACTATCAAAATCTCATGATAAAAAAGAAATTATCAATTTTACATTTACTAAGCATTGATCTCTTTATCTTTTAATTAGATTTATATATGAATAATTAATTGAGCTAATCTAATTAATTATGTTAAATATATACTGTTATCAGGGATGGAATGACAAAGAGACTACCAGGGGCTACACACTTATGCCCAATTAATAAAACCTTACTAATATATGGCACTTTTAATCTAGTATACAATTCTTTATTAAAGATAGGTCCTAGCTTTTTTAATTAGTATGGCACCCCTAGATAATAAATGGTATTATCCACTCTTTTTCTTGGTTATGACACTACTTAACAAGAAAACAACCATTTAACTAGGAGCAATAAGTTTAGATAGCTTCCTCAATTTATCAAAAAATTTATCAACTGCGTTAATTAATTAGAATGCTATATATATATATATATATTTTTTTTTTTTCCTTTCTTGAAAGTCTCTATTTTGAAGTGGGTTGTTATGTGAGACCACACTATCAAATTCTAGACTTTTGTCGGATTGTCTTTGTTTTAGTTCATAGAACTGTTGTTATAGAATTTCCATTCAACAATTACTGGAGAAAAATTATTGGGTTCTTCTAGAGCACCACCTTTTTATATTCTTTCATTAATTATTATATAATATGCCGTCTTTTCTTTCACTAATCATCACATAATATGTTGTCTCTTATTTTCTAATCACTTGACATAAAATTATATACCTATTATTGTAACATGACTACACGTTGTCTAAATCAACTCTATTTCCACTATTTTCAGAGGTGTCTGCTAGCTCTTGGGGTCCAATTTCAATTAATGAATCCACCCTTTATTTAGTTTCATCTTCAAAATTTATTTTTGCTTGTGTTTTTTTGAAAGGAGGAATTATACTCTAGTGGGAGAATTTTTTTTTTTTTTTTTTTTACACAAATATGAAAGGGTGTAAGTATAACTTTTTACTTGTACACCATCACAAAATTACTTGAGCTCTACATATTTTTATAATTTTTTTTTTTTTATATATCTATTACACTATTTTGAAATTTCCCCTTTTTCATACCAAAAAAGAAGAAGAAATTCCCTCTTTTGAAAGCACTGAAAACTAACTGACAAATCAGGTCACGAACTGGATATTTTCATAAGCAAAAATATCGTCCACTTGCAACTTCGTGATTATTTATAATATTTTATGTGTCTCTAATATTTTCTGACTTATGTTCAAAATAATTAAAATAGATTGTAATTTTGGATTAAGCAATGCTAGTATATTTATCACAAAATTTCTTTGTCATTTTATAAGCAATGCTAGCATATTTATCACAAAATTTCTTTGTCATTTTATATTATCTAGGTACATGACAGTCCACATAGCTAATCACACATGATGGTAACAAAAAAAAAGAAAAAAATAATAATATTATATTTATGAAAATTTTAAAAATAATCATAGAAACTTTGTTTGACAAATTTTTTAGTTTATAAATTGGGAATCTCAAGTTTTTAAATTGGGTTCAAAATATAAACTCAAAAAAAGTATTTTCATTGTTTATATATATATTATTTATTTATTTATTTTTTTGGGTGTACAATGCACACTATTTGTAGCTTTATTACAAAATTACTTTATGGAGAAGTGGTTTGGAAATACTTTTCTGATCCTGAGGAGCGCTCGAGATCCGCTGATAGTCACCTGAAATGGGATAAACACTCCGGTCGGGGGTGTCGGAATTAGCACTCCGACAGATAAGTTAGTCTCTACCCTCAAGAATGCTCGTGTTCTAAATTAAGCATAGTAATTCTCATATACCTCATTCTAGCTGATGTTTCTTCTATTTATATCTTTTCTTCTTTGGGCTTCGGGATTAGGTCGATCCCCCACTTCATATTCAGCACATTTTATAATGGACCAATCCCTACTTGGCCCCTTGCTTAATCGGTTATTTGGCCGAGTAGGGTTGGATTTTGAGCTTTCAAGCCAATTGCCGAGTGCTTCGAACCTCGACTCTACCAGATTCGGCTATCTGGAACCTCTACGACTCCCGAATTTTGGCCCCCACAATTGCCCCCCAAGCATTCCATTAACGACAGTTGGCTGGAGTGTTTGGCTTCAAACTCGAAGAGTCAGAGCCGAAATTCGGCGGCTGACTGTATTCCAACGCAAATGTCTGTACACACGCTTCTCGGTTATCGTTTCAACTTCCCGCCTCCTCGTACACTTCTATTTATTGTGATTTAAAATTTCGACGTCTTTTCAAATATATACACGCTTTTAGACGCCCGTCGCTGGACTGCCTCCCGAACTACCTCTGCAACTTCCTACTCTTCTCTATCTCCATCGCCTCTTGTAAGTTCTCTCATTCTCTGCTTTGTTTTTTGGCTTAGCATAATCCTATTGGCTGAGGGGGGGGGGGAATGGTGAAACATTTAAAAGATCTCCTCTCACCATATCGAATTTCTAGCTTCCGACGCCATTTTTCCATTCCTGATGACGTCTGTCTGTCATTTGTGGCAGATGGCATCCTTGATATGGAGAGGGTTGATGAAAGCACGATCGTCTTCCCTCTTCTATCAATCGCAGAGGGTGGGGTCCGCTTCCCCATTCACCCACTCCTTAGGGCCGTGCTTTGCCATTGGGGGTTAATCCCTTCCCAACCCAACGTCAGCTTCTTAAGGGTCGTGATGGGGATTATCGCACTAAACCGCTGCCTTGGGCTTAACCTTGGCATTTTTGCTATTCGGCATTGCTACGCCTTGGCCAAGTCTACTGGTCAGCACGGGTGTTATTTCCTTAGGGCCAAAGACACCGACTGTCAACTAGTGACTATGCTTTCCAGCTTTGGGAAGCGAGTCGATGATGTTATGGTCATCGTCCAAGGAAATTCGGTGAAGGCGATTGCTTTGATCGTATTCCTAGATAGAGGGGCGAACTAGGTGGCCAAGTAACTTCTTTTATTTATTTACTTGTTATATTTATAAAACCCTGTTTTTGGGACCTCATGGTTTTGCTTTTGCAGGAAACGATTTGAAGAAAGTCTTGACCTCGACTGACGACGCCGTCCTTTCGGAAATCAAGACTGCGCTCAAGTATTTTGGCCGATCGAGTCTTCAGGAGCAGGGGAGGGCAGCCCATATTTTGCTCCGCTACGAACTGACTTATACGACCTTTTCGGCGGCGAAAAACATCCCAATTCCGAAGGTGAGGAGTTTCTTGTCACCCTTATCTTGATTGATTTCAGAAATTTCAGGCAAGGCGGTTGCGAGGGATTAGATTCGGAGCGACCGAAAGTTGCTGAGGCTGTCGAGTCACACCAATTCGAAACTGAGGTTGACGAGGCTTTGAAGTTAGCATTTGAAGAAGCCGGCCTCAATTTGGCTGATCCTCCGTCCACCTCGGGTCAAGAGGATCGTTCGCTTGACGATATTTTTCACGGTCTGGAGGACCTTCCCGGCATGTTCTCAGAAGATATGGCTGGGTTGAGCCTCACTAAACTTGCCAAGAAGGCGAACGCAGAAAGGATGGCCGCGCGGCGAAGGGCGGAGGAGATTTGGGCTGCCGAGTCTCAGTCCCAGTCCTCCTTGCCTGTTATTGAGGAGACGGCAAAGAACGGAAGTACCGAGGTGGAACCTTTGGTGCAGGCAAGTGTTGCAACTGAGCAAAGGGTGGAGAAGCGCCCTGCCGATGTCGAGGCCGGCTTAGAAAAAGATTGTGCCGACAAACGACCTCGTTTGGAGAAGTCGGATGAGATCGTACCTTTTGTTATTCAGCCCAAGATAAAGAATATGCCGATCTCCTCCGATGCTTCGGTGATCAAAGACCCAGCGGTTGCACTCAGCTTGCCGACGTCTGCTTAACGTCACGACAAGGCGACTTTTGAGCCGATCTGGTTGCAATTGGGTTGGCCGTGCAATCAGCTCTTTTGGTATATATTTGGATTTTGTCTTTTCTCTTTACGCAAATATTATTATGTTTTTAACTTCTTGTTTTGCAAGCCATCGGAAGGATAGCTAACATGGGTCGTCACTATCATGATGCCGTCGAGCTAATTGGCCGTTTACAAGCGGAGATTGAGGGCCAAAGGAGTAGGGCGCAATCGGAGGGTGCCCGTGCTGAGGCCGAGATGGAGAGAGCCCGCAATGCTAAAGAATTGAGATCAGTCGTCGAGAAGAGAGCAGATACGAGTGACGACACGCTTAGATTGGCCCAGGAGGTGATCTCTAAATTGGAGGCTGGGTTGGAAGAGATGAAGACGGCAAAGGAAACAGCTGACCTGAAGGCTTCCAGCGAATTCGATGCTGGGAAAAAATCGGCTTTGGAGGAATATGTAGAAGAAGTCCCCAAATTTGAGAATCGGGGATTTAAACACGGCTAGCTCAAAGCCCTTGCTGCTGCTGATGCGAAATTGGCTACGTTAATTCCATACGAGCAAGTGGATGTTGAGCCGCTGGAGTCTGACTCCGAGAACTAATTTGGGCGGCTCTTGTTTTTTTTTGTTTTAGGGTTTGCATGTAATTTTCAGCTTTTTACAGCTTTTTGTCTAGTAATTTTCATATGTAAAATGGTTACAATTTGTGCCAATTTACTTAATGAAAATTCATTTTGTAATTTGCTGTTACTAATGAATGAAATTGTTTGGTTGCTGTTTTGGATAAAACGTTTTGTATACTTGCTGACTAGATGATTAGGTCGTTTAGATAGTTAGGCCGTTTAATAATCCAAAAATTAGTACATGAAGTGGCTGTGACACATATCAATCGGCATGGGGCCGAGATGCTCGGCCGGTTAGATTAATAAATTTGCCCTTACCCTTGCCCTAGCCAGTGCATGGACTTTAAGGCATTCTCCCATAGTTGTCGTTTAGATAATTAGGAAGTTTTAACAAGCCAAAAATTAGTGCATGACGTGGCTGTGGCACATATCAATCGGCATGGGGCCAAGATGCTCGACCGGTTAGATTAATAAATCTGTCCTTGCCCCAGCCAGTGCATGGACTTCAAGGCATTCTCCCATAGTTGCCGTTTAGATAATTAGGCCGTTTTAACAAGCCAAAAAATAGTATATGAAGTGGCTGTGGCACATATCAATTGGCCTTCGTCGTTTGGAGACTGCCAAAAGCGTTAATGAAATTGCCTCGGGATCGCTGCATACCTACGAATAAATGGGGTGATTTCGCGCCAGTGGGTCCACTTATTCTTATTCATATTCGATTTGAACTAGCTTAGGGCGAGGGTGAATGTCAAACAAAGTGTTCTTCAACAGCAGAGGAGAGGGATTTAACGTTGGTGAGCTAGATCTTTGCGATGAATCGCAGCAGCGAGCTTGTGCGTATGGGAGGAAGGACGTCCAAGGAAAGTGAAAAACGTCAACTTCCAAGCCGTCGAAGCAGATCACCCCGAAGAGAGAAGCATCAACAGGGAAGCTCCCCGTGACTACGACTGGGGAATGAGTTAGACGCGACACCACGACCATTGAGTTTTACGCTGTTCGTGGGGAATAAACCGATGACTGAGGCAGACTCCATGGTTAATGATTCAGGTGTAGCGGTCGAGTTCGCTCAACAGATCTTTCCACCGGAAGTCCAACAATCGATGGTTGGACAACGAGATTTGGACGTGTTTCAAGAAGGTATTCATGGGGCGGTGAAGGGGCTATATACTGCCTATGAAGTCGGCATGCGTCTGCGCGCCTTGCGGAGGTGGAGAAAATGAACGAGCAGGTCCGCATGATTCGGGCCGTCTTGAGAGAAAAGCCAAGGGCGAGCTTAGGGAGCTTAGAAAGGTTAAAGTCACCTATCCGCATGCGGCGGGTCAATCTAACTCGATTGTGGACGAGAGGGTTACCCAACGGTTATTGAGTCTTGCCATCGCCGATCGAGATACGGCAGACATGTTTGCCCTACAAAATCACGGCCAAAGGTTACGAGGAGGGCTTCCATGTTGGTCGGAAGGTTGGGATCGACAAAGCGAAGAGACACTGCCGAGGAGGTCTCATGCGAGAATCGGGGTTTTAAGCATGGTTGGATCGCGCAAAGGGTGTCGATTCCAACTTATGTGACTTGAATCATCGTGACCATTTGCCCTTTGCCATCTTTGAAGTTGAAAAGAGCAATGATGAGGGCGACACTGAATAAAAATATTTGTTGTAATGTTCAAACGCGGATTACATCTATAATTATGTATTTATTGGTTGGTCGAATAAAACAAAACTTTATTTTCAATGTTTTGTTATAATTTTTGTTCGGCGCATATGTGCTCGTATGTGTTTTATTATATACATGTTTGAATAAACGTATTTTAGATGAGTAAATGAATATTGATTGCCCTGATTTAATCGACATCATTGTGTTACGCACAGCCCGAAGGTTTAATCGGCCCAAAGACGTCATTCGCCGATGGGGCTCCGAATCCGAAGACTTTATTTGGCCAATCGTGATATCCACAAAGGGCGCTCCGAATCCGGAGGCTTAGTCGGCCCAAAGGTGTCATTTGCCGATGGGGCTCCGAATTCAGAGACTTTTTTGGCCAATCGTGATATCCACGAAGGGCGCTCCGAATCCGAAGGCTTAGTCGACCCAAAGGCATTATTTGCCAATGGGGCTCCGAATCCAGAGGCTTTAATTGGCCAATCGTGATATCCACGAAGGGCGCTCCGAATCCGGAGGCTTAGTCGGCCCAAAGGCGTCATTCGTCGATGGGGCTCCGAATTCGGAGAATTTTTTGGCCAATCGTGATATCTACGAAGGGCGCTCCGAATCCGGAGGCTTAGTCGGCCCAAAGGCGTCATTCACCGATGGGGCTCTGAATTCAAAGACTTTTTTGGCCAATCGTGATATCCACGAAAGGCGCTCCGAATCCGAAGGCTTAGTCGACCGAAAGGCGTCATTCGCCGATGGGGCTCCGAATCCGGAGGCTTTAATCGGCCAATTGTGATATCCACGAAGGGCGCTCCGAATCCAGAGGCTTAGTCTGCCCAAAGGCGTTATTCGCCGATGGGGCTTCGAATCTGGAGACTTTTTTGGCCAATTGTGATATCCACGAAGGGCGCTCCGAATCCAGAGGCTTAGTCGACCCAAAGGTGTCATTCGCCGATGGGGCTCCGAATCTGGAGACTTTATTCGGCCAATCGTGATATCCATGAAAGGCGCTCCGAATCCGGAGGCTTAGTTGGCCCAAAGGCGTCATTCGCCGATGGGTCTTCGAATCCGGAGACTTTTTTCGCCAATCGTGATATCCACGAAGGGCGCTTCGAATCCGGAGGCTTAGTCGGCCCAAAGGCGTCATTCGCCGATGGGGCTTCGAATTCGGAGACTTTATTTGGCCAATCGTGATATCCACGAAGGGCGCTCCGAATGTGGAGGCTTTAATAGGAACATCTTTGAACTAGATTCTGTGCTAGGTGAAGGGGAATCTTTGTACTACAGAAAAAGAGAGATGTACATGGCGAACAGTTCGGAGCAAGCATCATGTCCCACAAGTTGGGCTAATGATAAAATTTGCGTAAGTGCGTGGAATTCCAAGGTCGTGACAGACTCCTTCCCGACATGTCTTTGAGTCGATATGCCTCTACTCTAGCGATTGAATCGATCTAATAGGGACCGTCCCAGTTAGGACCCAATTTTCCATCGGCTGGTTTCTTGTCAGCTGGGAGCACCTTCTTCAGGAAAAACTCTCCTGGTGTGTTGCGGTGCAGTTGAACGCGTTGATTATACGACTTTGCCAGCTACTGCTGGTACCATGCCACGGACGCAAGGGCTTGATCTCTTCGT
Organism: Camellia lanceoleosa; assembly: GCA_025200525.1. NCBI lineage: Eukaryota > Viridiplantae > Streptophyta > Magnoliopsida > Ericales > Theaceae > Camellia > Camellia lanceoleosa. Next base: position 99,397,248 of record CM045767.1, on the reverse strand, counting down.
TCTTCGATTAGAATCAAATCCAAAGCCAGCATCATGTCGTTTTGGCCCGTATAAAAAACTTGCGACTTGAGTGTCAGGTGGCCGATCTCCAGGGGTAGGATTGCCTGGGTTCCAAAGCATAGGGCAAACGGCGTTTCTCCAGTCGATCTTGGTGTAGTTCGATAAGCCCAGAGTACGCTCGGCAATTCTTTGACCCATTTGCCTTTGGTTTTCTCCAACCTCTTCTTGATGTTGGCCAAGATGGATTTATTAGAGGCTTCGGCTTGGCCATTGCTTTGGGGATAAGCTGGCGTAGAAAAGTAAGGCCAAATATCATATTTGCTGCACAGCTCTCGGTATACGCCACAATCAAACTAGGTGCCGTTGTCTGAGATAAGAGCTTTGGGAATGCCAAATCCTGTTATGATGTTCCTCCACACAAAGCGTTTAACGTCAGCATCTCGAATGTGTGTTAATGCTTCCGTTTCGACCTATTTCGTGAAGTACTCTGTTGCGACGATCAGGTATCGCTTGTTTCCTAGGACCCTCGGCAATGGTCCTACGATATCAAGCCCCCACTGGGTGAACGGCCAAGGACTGGTGATAGAGTTCAACTCTTCAGTAGGCAGATGATTTAACGGGGAGAATTTCTAGCACTGTTCACACTTTTTTGCATAACACTCGGCGTTCGCTCTTATTGTCGGCCAATAATACCCCTGCGTTATAGCTCGATGGGCCAAAGAGCATCCGCCAGAATGAGTGCCACTGCGCCGTGTCTCATCTCGAAACTCCCCGACTTTGTCTGAGTGCACACATCCAAATATGGGCCAGAGAGTGACTTTTTATAAAGCCTTTCTTGCGGATCCAAGTAGTATCACATGGCTTTGTTTCGTAGCTTATGTGCTTCTTTGTTGTCCTCTGGAGTTGTTCAGAAGATAAGAATTCAGCAATGGGATCCATCCAACTTGGTGCAGATTCTATAACGTTGATTTGGACTTCCTCCGAAGGGACAATGCTTGGCTCTGGGATGAATCCTACTTCGATGGTCCGTTTTATCTCTGAGTTGATTGCGGAGGCTAGGCAAGCCAAGGCATCTGCATGGGTGTTCTAATCACATGTTATCTGGTTCAACTCATGATGGTCAAATTTTGCCAACAAGGAGTTGGCCGTTTTCATGTAGGCCGCCATACGGTCGTTTCTTGCCGCGTACTTCCCCTTTAGCTGATTGATCACCAGTTTTGAGTCGCAAAACACAAGCAGACACCGAGCACCCAGAATATGTGCATTCCGCAAACCGGCTAAGAGGGCTTCGTATTCGGCTTTGTTATTTGATGCTTCGAAGCCGAGCTTGACGGCCTGCTCAATTACTGCGCCGTCGGGGGTCATGATTACAACTTCGGCTCCACTGCCCCGCTGATTGGACGATCCATCACAATACAACTGCCAGATGCCCCCAACATAAATCCTCTAGTTCGGCTTCGGTCGAATTTCATCTGTCTTGAAGTCAGCGACATCAGACTTGAAGTCGGTGAGGCTCCCAGTGAATTCGGCAATAAAGTCGGCGAGCACCTATCCCTTGATTGAGGTTCTGGGTAAAAATTGAATATCGTACTGGCCAAGTTCCACGGCCCACTTTGAAACACGTCCAGATGCTTCCGCACTGGGTAATACTGATCGGAGGGGATAATCTATTAGCACCCTAATCCTATGCCCCTGGAAGTAATGCATGAGCTTCCTTGCTGCCATAACTAGGGCTAGGATGAGCTTTTCCAGTGGAAGGTAGTGTGTTTCGGCGTCAACCATTGCCTTGCTCACATAATACACTGGCCGCTGCTCCCCTAGCTCTTCCTTTATCAATACGGTGCTGATGGCTCGATCAGAAACTGCCAGGTACAAAATGAGCGAGTCGCCAGCAGAGGGTGTTGTTAGGAGTGGTACTGAGTGGAGATAGGTCTTCAGGATGATGAAAGCGACTTCGCACTCGGCGGACCATTCAAAGGCCTTGCCTTGCCGTAGTGTATGAAAGAATTGTTGGCAGCGATCTGTGGAGCGGCTGATAAACCTGTTGAGTACGGCAGCCATCCCCATCAACTTTTGAACATCCTTTACTGAACGGGGGGAGCCAAGCTCTAGGATTGCTGTGATTTGCCTTGGGTTAGCTTTGATGCCTCTGTGGTTGACAATGTAGCCCAAGAATTTGCTAAAGCCGATACCAAACGCACATTTGGAAGCGTTCAACTTCATTCCATATTTGCGTAGGATGCCTAATGTCTCTTCCAAATCGGCTATATGATTCTACTCTTCTTTGGATTTGACCACCATATCGTCAATGTACACTTCCATAGTTTTGTCGAGTTTCTCCTTGAACATGGTGGTGACCAGTCTCTGGTAGGTTGCCCCTGCATTCTTCAGCCCAAAAGGCATTACCTTATAGCAATAGGTTCCTCTTGGGGTGAGGAATGCAGGCTTCTCTTGGTCCTTCGGATGCATGGCGATTTGATGATAACCTCTATAGACATCAAGGAAACTCATACGCTGATGGCGCGCCGTAGCATCTACAAGCTGGTCTATCCTGGGAAAAGGAAAATAGTCCTTTGGGCAGGCTTTGTTTAGGTCCGTGAAGTCTACGCACACTCGCCAAGTCCCATTTTTCTTCTTCACCACCATTGTATTAAAGAGCCATGTAGGGTAGGTCACCTCCCTAATTACTCCGGCGTCAAGCAGCCTGTCAACTTCCTCAACAACGGCGGAAGTGTGCTCTGTGGTCGACCGCCGGCTTTTCTGAATGATCGGCTTACACTTAGGATCGACATTCAAATGGTGCTGTGAAACTGACAGATCAATACCCGGCATCTCGTACGAGTCCATGCAAAGACATCGAGGGTGTTGAGCAGAAAAGATATTAGTTGTTGTCTGTTGGCCTGATTTAAGGAGGCGCCGACCATGAAGAACTTGTCTGGCCTTCCATCGATTTGCACTCGTGCTAAGTCTTCTGTTGCCTTTTCTTTTGGGGGCCGCCCAACATCGTCGAGACTTTCTCGATTTGGCAACTCAATGGAATTCACCTGTAGTTCCTTTGGCGTTTTCTTAGCAAGAAGGTAACATGCTTGTGCCGATTTCTGGGAGCCACGGATTTGCTCAATACCGCGTTCTGTTGGGAAGCGGAGCAGCTGATGATAGGTGCTGGGCACAGCTCACATAGCATGCAACCATGATCGCCCCATGATGAGATTATATGGCGACGGCAGTCTGACGACCAAGAATCCCACATCTACTGTTCGGGAACCTGCTCGAACAGGAAGTCTGATTTTCCCCAACGGGTACTCTGGATTGGCATTGAAGCCGAAAAGTGGATAAGGGGCCGGAGAGAGATTCGATTCGGAGAAGCCTAGTTTGGTGAATGTCCTGTAGTACATAATCTCCGATGTACTCCTTGGATTGATAAGTACGCGCTCAACTATGAATCGATTTACGCGTAACTCAATTACCAAGGGATCGCTGTAGGGCAGTGTTACTCCTGCCAAATCTGAATCATCAAAAGTGATAACCTCGGCTTCATGGGGCTGTTTAGCCAGAGTGAGTTGTTCTTGAGGGTTAGACTTTGACTGAATCGCGTGCACCGTCGATGACATTGGCAAGCTGTATATCATGCGGATCATGTGGAGCGAATGTGAATCCTGTGTCAAGGCTGTTACGTTGGTTGGGTTGCCTTTCTGGACGTGCGGTTGTAGCCGGCCATCTTGTACCAATATACCGTCGTACAGGGTGAATGACGGTGCTTTGAATTTCTTGGATAGGACTGCCTTTGCGATTCGTCGTACAAAAGGATCGTGTTGATCGTCATCCGAGCTGTTTCTCCTTCACTTAAGCCTTGTACGGGGACTCTCTTTAGAAGAACTGGAAATTTCAAACTGTCTCTCCTTCTTGGGCTCTGAGTATAATGAGTTAGAGTTGCTATCAGCATCTTGTTGTTGGGCTCGAGATCGTCGACCAGCTGCCCTTTCGGGTCGTTCCGGGCTTTGGTATGCAGCTTGTTTGGACTTCGCCACCTCCAAGGCCAAATCCTGACGGAGATGTTTGTTCTCTGCAATCATGCTTTCCAATCTTTGTTCGTTTTGCTTTGCTTGTTCCCGGAGCACTTGCATTGCTTCGTGCTCCGAAGTCGAGGGTGAGGCGAAATTTAAGGCACGTCTTGTGGCGATAGTCTCTGTTCCAATCATGTTTGTTGGAGTGGTTTCATCTTGCGATATAGGGTCGACAGTGACTGTCAGAGGATCTTCCGTCATGCTCGCCATGGATGTGCTTGAGTATTCCCACAGATGGCGCCAATTGTGGAGAAGTGTTTTGGAAATACTCTTCTGATCCTGGGAGCACTCGAGATCCGCTGATAGTCACCTGAAATGGGATAAACACTCCGGTTGGGGGTGCCGGAATTAGCACTCCGACGGAGAAGTTAGTCTCTACCCTCAAGAATGCTCGTGTTCTAAGTTATGCATAGTAATTCTCACATACCTCATTCTGGCTGATGTTTCTTCTATTTATATCTTTTATTCTTTGGGCCTCGGGATTAGGTCCATCCCTCACTTCATATTCGACACATTTTATAATGGACCGATCCCTACTCGGCCCCTCGCTTAATCGGTTATTTGGCCGAGTAGGGTTGGATTTTGAGCTTTCGAGCCAATTGCCGAGTGCTTCGAACCTCGACTCTACCAGATTCGGCTATTCAGAACCTCTACGACTCCCGAATCTCGGCCCCCACATACTTAAATATTCATGAACTTATATAAGTGATCTCACAAAAATGTATAAGAAAGACACAAATTTGTGTAAGTCTTAAGTTTTCATGAACTTACTCGAATTTGTATTCAACTTACATATTTTTACATTATCACTTCTATAAATTCATGAAAACTTATATAATTTTGTGATAAAATTATATACGTTGTGCATTCCACACCAGACCATTTTCCCATTCCGAAACTACTTGGAAACAAATTTCAACCATTTTATTGAATTCATTGTACTTGTAAACTGCCTTTTATTACACTTTGATGTTCTTTACTCTAGTATTTGGTATTAGGCCCGGGCTTTTTCTTCCGTTCAAAATCGGATTGGAGTGTACTATCTGGCTTCATAGGCCCACTATAGAGTATATATCGATAATTTGAACCGTTGAATAATTAGGACTCGTCGAGTATTTCATTTTGCAAAAATCATATTGATTGGATATAGATAGCTACTTGATTAGATCAAATTTGTGTTAACAGTAATTATGATTTTAAAAATAAATTATTGACACAAATGTGATATAATTAAGTAATTATTGATATCCGATCAACGTAAATTTTTATAGAGATGAAATACTCGACGAGTCCTATATATTGAACGATTTGGATTATCAATATGAATTTTGCAGTGGGCCACAGAGCTTTAACACTCTAATTGAAAAACCCAACTGGAAAGAAACTGAGTCCTTGGTATTATTATTAAATTCCTCAGTTGTTCAGTTTGACTAAAGTCTAATATATTGGAAGATTAACAATAAGGTTATGGACACAAAATTGATCATAAAAGTTAGGATAAATTATTAATAGATTTTAATAGTTAAATTTAATTGTCATTAAGTCTTATTAAAATAAGTTAAGCCTTGTTGGAGAACATGCTATTTTAGTAACTTTTTGACTTTTTAGCTAAAATATGAGATAAAAAAAAAAAAACTAGTATGTTTGGAATGATTTTTTAATTTTTTACGAAAAGATGTGCAAAAAGTAGAGAAAAAAGGAAATTTTTGAATTTTTGTTATAGGTTATTGGTTTTTTAATTTTTTTAGTGACTTTTTGACTTTTAGGCTAAAAGGTGATGTTATCAAATGATGCTTTAGTACAATTGTTGTTAAAAATAATTTTTTGTGACTATTTTTTGCATATATCGCTAAAAATTGATAATTAGTGACTTTTTTGTCACAATTTTTATAAATTGTAGCTAAAACTTACAATTAGTGACTTTTTTTTGTGACATATTCAAATTGTCACTGAAAATTGAAAATTAGTAGCTTTTCTTGTGACGATTTTTTTTAAGGGCAAAGCACTATTAAATCCTAAATTTGAAAATGTTAAACCATTTATTCTTGTGTTTATTTTGAAAGACTAATAGATCCCATTCCAATGTTAAAGACTTTAAAGTCCATGCTTTATTTGCTATGTATCAAAAAGTAAGGGGTAACTATGGGTTATTATTTGTGTTGAATTTACCAAAGAAGCCAACATAAAAATGGAGTGTCTCTCTTGTGTGAGTGCAAATAGAAGGTAATTTCTGGGTTGGGGATTGTGATCCCGATGTTACAACGATTTTGATTCCGTGATTACCGAGATTTTTTTTGTTAGGGTTGGTAATGCTGATGTTAATTCCCAATTTAACATTTGATTGTCGCCGAAAACCCTAGTTTGCTTAAAACCTCATTTGTCAAAATTCGTTGCTTCCATTATCAAGTTGGGTTTGATCAGCATCACATCCAGTAATTGGCATTGAATATGACATCTATACATCGTTGGCGCCGGCGATCATCGTGGTAACACATGGCGGCAGGTATGTAATGTATAGTTTGCTGATGTGTGCATGTGATTTTACGTTGTAGATTGTTGTCATCGACTTGTTATGTTGTATCCCCTCGTCGATTGGTTGATGTTGTTGTGTCCTTACATGTGATGTAGTATTGTTATAATGTGGACCAGTGTCCTGGTTTGAGTAAACATTGCAGTGGTTCTTTTCTTTTGTTATGGCCCAGTTGTGTGTTTTTTAAAGTTAGTGAGGGACCCTTGCTTTTGGGTGATTTGGTAATGAGTGTGAAAAAGTGTGGAAATTGATTTTTTGTGGACTATGGCCACCTGTTTGGGTCGGGTTTGAGAATAAGTTAGTAATGAATGTTGTGTTGCTAAATTTAAATGTGTAAGTTTCTTGAATTACAATGAGGGGTGTACAATTGATTTGGGTGTGTTGATGTGGTGTATATGTTTGAGGGTGATGTGGTAATGAGTGGGTAAAAGTGAGAGGGTTGGCACTGGAATTTGAGAATAAGGTAGTAGTTGTTTTGGTGGAGTAAAAATTACAATGTTACTTTAAAGTTGTAAGTTCCTTGAATGCTAGTGACAGGTAATTTTTGGTTACGGTAATTATGTGGTAGACGTTGTGTTGTGGTATGTGTTTAGGTATTTCAAATGTTATGGTGTTTGTTTTACACAGTAGAATAACATCATACTCCTTAGTGGTTTTTGTCCACGGTTAAAAAAATTGTTTTGGTCAAAATGTGGGAAAATGGTCGTTTAGAATATTGTGGTTAGATGTGCAAGCAATGGTCAAAGACACAGTGGGGCAACTAGTTAATGATTAAATAATGTTTTTGTATGACAAGTTTGTGGTGGATAGTTAGTGTTAGTATGTGTTGGTGATATGGTATTGGTTTGTTGATTGTTCTTGTGGTGATATTACGAATGTTGTGTTATTTGTTATTGTTGGTTGGTTGATTTTTCTTGTGCTGATTTAGTAATGTTACTGGTGGTGTAGGAAGTGTAAGCCAGAAGTGTGTGACACGCAAGGCGGAATGTAGAACTCCGTAATCATGTTCTTCAGTTCAGACTTCAACTCGATTGGCAACAAGGAGACAATCAAAATTGCATTCAAAACAGACAGAGCAATTATGCGGCCTATGAAACAAGCTGTTGTGGACACAAAGAAGCTAATGTACCAGTTGAATATCGCCGAAGTGATCAAAACCGTGTTGGAGTTCGATTTTGGTGATGGTCATATCAAGCAATTACAAACGACGCCGTTTTGGCTCATGATTGACACGATTCGAGTGCATAAATTGGATTCAAATGCATATAAGAAGTGTGATGTAATCATGTGCCGTATAATTCAGACATACAATATAACTGATGAGAAATTTTACATCAGGGGGAGAGGGCTACTGATCTGTAATAGTGACATCTGGTTACTATTTGGGGTGTAATGTGGGAAGGAGAAGTTGGATTTGGCGCATAGTGGGAAGGGACTGGTAGATTTTATACAATGATGCTACCCTAATGTCAGTAGGATTTCATCAAAGGTAATTAAAGATGCACTTGTAGTGGCAATGCGTGGGAGGACGGAGCAAGGCGAAGAAGATGTTGCAAAGTTGATGTGTTTGTACATATGTGCGAAATTATTTTTCGTTACGATGGGTGAGTCCATTAGGTGGGCGTTTGTGCAGGTTATCGATAATTTGGAGACGTTACGATTGTATGATTGGACAACAAAGATCCGAAACTCATTGGTTGCTTCATTGAATGAGGCCACAACAGGTTGGAATGGGTTACCAGGTGTGTGGTTACGTTACTGGTATGATTTTGATTTAAAGTACAGAAATACCCATAAGCTATAAAACATTGACCACAAATAGATGACGTTGTATTTACCATTACCAATGTTTTCAATTTGTAATTTCTCCTTTGTGAGCACATGGGCATTATAGAGCTGGATATGCGGAATGTTTCACCACGATTTTGCCGATGGAACCTTGGAAAAGTCATCGGGAAATTGAAAAGTGTGGAATTATCGGTGGAGGGTTCCATAGAGGTATGATGTTCAACTTGTTGTTGAGTTATGTTATATGTTTGGTTGATTCATAATTAATATATGGTATCGTTGTGTTTTTTCCCCAAGTTAATCTTGATAAACTTGTGGAGACTGTTATTGAAAGGTATTTTGTTAAGGTTTTCGTAGATGCACAAGGCGGTGTGGAACAAGGTGGGAAAGTGTTGGAAGTGAAGTCGGTGAGTGCGTGGGATGGGTTGGCTGCTAATGCGGTTAATGCTGTTGTGAACTTTGTTGAATTGAGTTTGGATTGTTGGCAACTAGATTCGCCACATGGTGGCGAGGTTGAATGGCTGTCGGACTTGAAGAAAGAAGAAATTCGCAATGCGCATTCATATGGTATCAACAATGAAGCTTGTTACAACCTAAACCTATCCCTAAAAGTTTAGGACATGACTGGCCTGTACTCAAGCCTCAACTCAAAATCTGAGAATATCATCTATTCAACAAAGGGGCCTAAAGCGAAAGCAATTAAATAATACAACGTCCATCGAGCCGTGCGTATATGCGAGGATCATTACACAACTTCCTATAATCGGAGAAGTTCACATGCACTGTTTAGATAGAAATACAGTCCAAGGCAGGTATATGTACAAATAGTTAATAACTCAAAAGTTATATGACCATAAAATGTTCAACAAAGCCAGCAAAAACATTACAAAAATGTGGCACTGAGCTCTTTAAGAAACAAAAAGACTCCACTTGGGATTACCCAAAAATGTCCAGAAAAAGGCGCCTGAAGCTGACCTAGGGCTAGCCTCCAAGCTGACCACTTACAAAACATACATGAATATGGAATGAGTCAGGCTCAGTGAATAATAATAATGCAATAAAGCATATAAATGAGCATGTGTTTTGCAAAACGTGTATGTAATACATGTATGTCCTTTTTATCAATACCTTTCAAAACGGCCTTGGGCCTAATTATAATAATAGAATGACCTCAGGCCCAGTAATAACAGAATGGCCTCGGGCCCAATATATTATACCATAAATAAGTCCCATCTCATATCCACATTCCAATTCCAATTCCAATTCTTGTAGCTCATTCATTCGAATAACATGACTTTAGAGAATCACGATTAGCGTATCAAAATAAATACAAGTGAGTATATATTTACGCTACTATTACTCATAGTGATCTGGTCATGCAGTAGTCCCTTCTGGTGAATGACCTATACATCCCATACATAAACTGATAAGTAATGCATTCCTTTCATAGCTTATTGGCTTTCCTTTTTCTTTCATTTTGTTCATTCTCTATTCATTTTTTTAAGTCTTTGAGAGGGCTATTAATAGATTCAGAAGGCCAAAAGGGGTATCAAAAGACAGTAGAAATTTTCCCCCCATTCTGGCATGTGTGGAGGTCCCCCATCGTACGTGCGGCCCCGCACATGCTTTTATTTCAAAAAGCCGACTTCTACCTTCCCTATTTTCTGCACGTGCAGTTGTGAGCCCCGCATGTGTGACTGTGCATCCCACACGTATGGCTATAAGCCCTGCACGTGTGGTTCTGAATCTGTTTGTGTAGTCCGAAATGCCACAAAATAAAGCTTTCCAAACACATTTTCAAGGCTCAAATCAAGCAATTTCTCTTAAGAGAACATGATATAGGAACTGTGGACTTGCCTTTTTCTCGCGCCCCGCCTTTCGGAAAAGGGTTGGAAAAGAAAGGCCTCACAATTCGGACTCCCACAGTTTTGAATCTAGTCTCACTAAGTGCAATGTAAAACTGATAATCACCAAAGAGTCCAAATCCGACAAATCTTTTTGGAAAATCGATTTTAAATCAAATAATGCCAAAATTGGACTGCTTTGCCATATTACAGAGTCGCCACTTAAATATTTTATTTTTAGGAAAATCTAGGAAACCTTGACTCATGCCAAAGGCCACGTGTCCGTCATCACCAAAGTTGCCTCGGCTCGGGAACTTAGGTACGAGAGGGGAAGGTCCTGAAATGAGCACCCTCGCTCGCCCGATCAAAGATCGGCCTCTACTAATCATGATATGATGTTTTATAAACATTATGTTTTCTTATTTTGATTATTAGACTAGCTTTACTATGTGATGCACACAAGCAAGCATAGACTAGTTTGCAAGACTTGGAACAATTCAACTCATGTTTGTTTGCTAAAATGGTTTGAACTTGCCATCCTCAAGTGGGCTTAAAGATGTGGATTTGCCACCAAACATAGTGGGCTTAAAACATGATTTGCCACTTAACAAAGTGGGCTTAAAACACATATTTGTTAAATCGTTCCAATTCAAACAACAAGCCTTCATTCACAGGCATTCATGCAATTTAGCATTTAAGCACATAGCCTCATAGCAAGCATGTGAAACATGGCAACGTGGCAATCACACTTATGCAAGTATGCTAAAACATAAAGACTTACCGAGTACTCCAAGCCAAAACAAAAACTAGTTAGAAAGATGCATGATCCTAACTATACAAGGTGTCTAATGCAACACATGCGATAATGCAGTTAATTGGCTGGGCTACTATATGGCATATGAATCAATTTGAACAACATGCGATTAAACACGTATTCAAAGAAGTATTAAAAGTGCAATGTAGTTTGAATGATGCGCTGAGCCTCGGTGGATGCAAGACAAATGAATGGATGCAAACATGCAAGCATAAGGTATGCTAATTGAAAATGTCCCTAATCTAACCATCAAAAGCGATTAAATAAAAGGGAGAAAGAAGTGGGATTGGAAGACATGCATACACGTCCTCGTAAAGGAGGGTCCGAATGAATAAGCTAACTACTACGCTAATTAAGCTAACTAATATAAACCAAAACTAATTAACTATTCTAGTTAACTAATTATTACAAACCGAATTAAGCTAATTAATTACAAAACTAATTAATTAACTAAATAGTTACAACACTTGTATGAATGAATTAGTTAAAACTAACTAATTAAGCAAAGCAAGTAAATGGCCTTGAGGGGCGAGGAATGCATGCATGCTCGGCTTATCCACTCGAAAATGCCACTGCCTTGCCGTTGCAGCCTTTGTTTGCACATGTTTGATCACTGAAAATTGCACCAACTTCCAGAACACTTATGCTCCACCTCAGGAACACACTGAGCAACTTTCTTCATTGATGGATGGTCGGCTACTGCTGGTGGCCGTTCGGCGACCCCTTCTCTGAATTTCCTTTTTTGCTGCAACAGAGAACAAACAGATGCAAAGCAGTGTATTCTCAAGGAATGTATGTACTGCTACCCTCGTTATCATCACACAAGCTCAAGGGAGTGTAGCTCTTGGTCCTCAAACCATCAACCAAGCATTTTCCATGCATGATGGCTAAGGAACCAAGCTTGTACAAGCTTAATGAATGCACAAACAAGACTAAAACAACCATCACCCTATCATGCATGATCAAGGGCGACGGTGACCAAGGAAAGTGGCACATTTCAATCATTTCGAGTATGAAATGTCCTATTTTTCTTGTGTTCGAATTAACGTCCGATCCGAACACATGCAATGCAACATAAAAGATGTTTATCTTGCCTCTTTTATTTGTTCATTTTTGTTTACTCATTTTAGATTAACAATCCATTCTTTAATTGATTAGTCCAAAAGTGAGTGTTCTCTAATGGAAAGAAGGCTTAAACCACAAGTGCCTTGGGCATGAAAGAGACCTCATGCCGTTGATAATGAACCCCCGAGGGGATTAAACCATTAAGCATGAATGTCTCAATTTCACACTTAAGCAAACAAGTGGTTTAAGACCACTTTCAAAGAAAATGAAAAAGTGAAGAATAGAGGAAGATTGCAGAGATTTCAGTGCTGAAATGGAGTGCAAAATAACACTAAAACATGCTATCAACTCAAAAGAATGATGATCAAAGAATTAAAACATCAAACTAGTGAAGGAAATTGCACTACAACCATGCCATACAAGGCTCAAAGGACTTAACCAGCCCCAAAAATAGCTATAACAAGTCAAAATAGTAGCAAAAATATGCTGGACCAAAGCTAGGATAGGCTATAAAAACATGCTAACATGTAAGGCAACTAGGCATGCAAGCAAGACAATAAGGAGGGGAGGCTATCCCCTCAAATTTTGGATTTCAAAAGTAGGTTTTTGTCACTAAAAATCCTCTGAATTTCAGTGGTTTAAAGGCCCAACTCCTGACGAAATTAGGATAGGGTAACCCTACCCCATCATAGGGATATTTTGGCTCTCAATTGCTTGATATGTGCTTTTAGAGTGAAACTCTGCAGGAATGTATGTATTAGTTACCAAGTTGGTATCTGTTTTGGGGTAAAATTTAGTAGAGAGCACAATTATTCAGCTGTGATCATATCTGTTCTCGTGAATTAGGCTGAAATACTGCTTGTTTTCTCTTTTGTAAGGTAGTCCTGGAACCATAGCTTCAGAAGGCTCCAATATCCCCCAGGTACTCTGGACTTGTGTCAATAGACTTTGTTAGGTCAGAGATTCAGTTCAAAAGAGTAACTAGTGTTTCCTTTGCTGGTGGCAGGGCAAAGAAGGGCCAGACAGGGCTTACTGGTTCAACTGATCCGATAGCCACCAGTTAGATCACCTTTGTTCAACTCATCAGATCCGTGATGGCATAGAGTCTGGAAGAAGTTGTGGCCATGATAGCGGCATTAAACCAGGGAATCGCTATGTAGGATGAGACCAATGCTGAAATGCAACGCCCATCTGGAGCACCTACCACACATCTAGTCTCGGGACCCGGTGAACTTTGACCCACTTCCGCCAACCGAAGATTTGCATGGTCCAGATCCAGAAGGGTTGGCTCGAGCTTGAGTTTTCAAACCCATTGACCTAATGAGAGTCTTTATTCATTTGATATTAATGATCTCGATCGACCTTGGTGAAAATTACGAACCTTGAGAAGCGGTTCAAAAGGCACAAGGCCTTAAATCCATTCCGACATTGAGGATGGATACAGAGGTCGCCAAGGCTCCCAGATAGATTCAAATGCCACACATTGACCGTTTAATGGTGCGGAGATCTATGGTATATATCGGCTTTTCTTGGATGTCTGGCGATGGGTCGACTAAGCATGAAACTCTTTACGTATGGAAGAACCCTGTTGGGCATAGCAACCATTTGGTACGCCAAGTTGGAGGATAAAGTGAAGCAGAATTGGGAAGAGTTGGCTGAGGCCTTTGTCAATCAGTACTCTTACAATACCCAACTTGAAATAACCACTCAAGACATTGAAGCAACCCGTCAGAATCCTACAAAGTCTTTTGTGGAATTTGTTGCAAGGTGGAGAGCAAAGGCAGTACAGATGACAGATTGCCCTTCTAAGAGGGAACAAGTGTGGACAGTGGTGCAGAATCTTGAGCTTGATATGTTGCAAAAGTTAATAGTGGCTCCACTGTTCACTTTCAAAAGTTTACATAAATTGGGGGTTCAGATCAAGAGTGCATTTAATAAGGGGATTATTCCCAGAACAAGTGAACCAATAAGAAGGGTGATTTTGGGGAGTACCAATCTTGTGGTAGCACTATTCCCAAATCCATTGAAATCAATACAGTCGCCACAGTCGACCCTTTTCCCAAATTAAACCTGGAAACAGCTAGCCCAGTCTCAGCTCAAGGCAGAACTTTCACCCCTCTCTATACAAGCCTAACCAACGCACTAAAAGTCCTGATGGAAAGAGGGTATCTCAAACCCCTTGATTCTCAACCTGTGCTTGACCCACTCCCTGTTAGACATAACCCCACCAAATAGTACGTGTATCATGAGCAGCGTGATCATGGCACCGATCGTTGCTATCGTCTTCGTCATGAGGTTCAGAATCTCATCGACAATTAGAGGATAGCTCCACCTTAAGACCCCAATGACTAAGTACCTCATCCACACCTCAATCTAACCCATATGCTGCCATCCACCTACAACCCCAGCATATACATCACCCTAGCCCATCTACCCAAGCCTGAGGTGTTTATCCCAGAAAGCATGGACTTATGCATGATGGATGCACTCGAGCCCCAATCATCTCAAACCCGTGAACCCACTACTTCTGAGCTGATGAGAATGATTGAAGATCTTCAGAGAACTGTGGTAGATCTAGCCTTTGGAATATTGGCTCCATCATCGACCACATCACATGCCAGGAATTTCATGCCAAAAGGCTCCCCACTCTTGGGACAAGCTGCAATTGAAATTGGCCAACCTAAAGCTATCTCAGGTCTGGGCATTGACATGTCGACAACAACTGGGCTCTGCTCTGATATAGCGATCCAATCCCTTGGCAAAGTGGAGGCAAGTGGTAAGAACAAGGTTGGGGTAGGTATTGGTCCCTATGAACACCTTTAGTGGGCTGTTGAGGCTTTGAAGGCCGAAAGGCTGAACAAACAGCAAGTGCTTGTAGTTGTTGCAAAGACTGTGGATGACACTTTTGGCACTCAGGATGAGAGCATTCTGAATCAAGGGGCACGCTAGGAAAAGGGATGTCGTACCAGAAATACCCCTTTCAGCTCCAATTCTACACTTGGAAAAGATCAGCAAACCCAGTCAACATCTGCTAACCCCTTTGCCGGTACATCCAACATAACTCCACAAACTTCGAAGCACCAACCCCGAGGCTAGAGGGTCTTTGCTCCGCTTTACATGACCTTGTCCAAAGCTCTTTAGATCCTTATAGGACAAGGCCATCTCAGACCCTTTGAGCCTTGGCTTCTCCTGGATCCCCTTCTGGCCAAGCACAATGCTGCCACGTATTGTGTCTTCCATCAACAAATCGGTCATGACACTTACGTTTGTTTTCGTCTTTGCCATGAAATACAAGATTTGTGTGACAACAAGGTCATCATCGCACCAGGTCCTGCAAAGTCTATTGACACTAGATCAATGAACTTGGGGGATAATATGATTATGTGATCAGGGGGTGAACCACCAACTGATGGCGCACATTTTTACTCCAGATGTAGTGGATGGCACGTACTGTTTTGAGCAATGTGCAAATGTTGTTTATATTACTTTCTGACTTGGGTATTGAGTCGGTTCTGTTGTGTTGTATTGGCTCAGTTTTGTTGTGTTGTATTGAGTCAGTCTTTTTGTACTGAGTCAGTCGAGTCTGTCTTGTTGTATCGAGTCAGTCTTATTGTGTTAGGGTCAGGTGATTTCAGGGGTGTTACCTCGGACATCATTATCTTGTTTTGTGTTTTCCTTTTACATACTTTCTTTTGCGTCTGTTTTTGCCATTGAGCCAGTTGTGCTAGAGGTTTTGGATGAAACGACATAGATTTTCACCTACTTTTTTTGTGCCTTGAAATCATTGCATTGACCTAGGTTTTTCAAAACTTTTCGAACACTATGATGAAAACAAAGAGGAAGGAATTCCTCGGGATTTGTAAAAATTTGATCAACTGAGAGAAAGAGAGACATGCTAAGCCCTTAATGAATGAGATCATGTTTGTTAATGTGAGTACTAAGAAGGATCCTGGCTTGATCCAGATTGGTTCTACATTGTCTTCAGTGCGAGCAACTAGTCGCTTTCTTAAAAGATTTCAAAAAATGTTTTGCGTGGTCCTATGAAGGCATGCGTGGAATCGCTCTTGGGACTGTCCAGCATAGGATCCCTCTCAGCCTCAAGCCTCGACCCCTTTGCTTTCAGAACCTTGAACCTTGACTTAGAATGTTCAAACGATCAATCACAATATCAGGCTTGTATGGTCGGATTGGAAGCAACCCTTGAACTAGGGCAAGAAGATCAGATGTAATCAAAGGAAGGTTGCAAAGCTAGATCAAAAGTAGCCTTTGAACTAGGGGCAAAAATGTCAGATGTGCTAAAAGATTCAAAGGATGGTCATTCAGCAAACTAATGAAGACTGGCAAGAAAGCCAGATTGCAGAATCTGAAAGGAGAAAGTTTTTGCTGAAGGACAATCGAGTTCCTATCTACAACACTAGGGGCAAATTTAGACCCCAATTGGATGGGCTCTTACATCATCAATACTATTTAGTCAGCAACAACAGCTATTCTCATGGATTTAGATGGCTAGAGATCCTACGACCATTCAACATGAACAAGTTAAACTTTTTTTATCCTTGAGAGGCTCCTTTGGGCCAAAAACTTCGGAAGGCGACCCAAACAAAAGTTAGAGCAAGAAAAAAAAAAAAGCAGAAGAAAGAAAATGAAACAAATGGAAACAAAGAAAAAAGAGAAGAAAGAAAAGGAAAAGAAATGAAATGAAAAGAAAAATAGCTCGCAAGGTTGAAAACCCGGAAGGGTGGCCTTGGCAAAAGTTAGAGCACAAAAGGAGAGTGTCAACACTCGAGTGAACATCAACCTGGAACTACGTACGGCCTGATTCCCATCTTTGGGATACGTAGGCAACTTCATCCTGAAGTCCGACCCAAATCATTTTCAGCCTTTTTGGCTCATCCATGTTGATTGGTTTATCCTTGTTCAAACTCAGCTATCTTATCCATATGCAAATTGGCTTGTTTTTGTTCAAATTTGAGTGTCCTATTCTGTTACAAGATTTAGCTGCAAGACAATTCAAGTTCAGATCTGAGGTTGTGTATCTCAAGAGTAAATTCTATGTTGGTTGAGCAGTGACCATTTGCAAGAACAGTTTTTGAGAATTTTTAATGAGGATTAATTAATTCTCTCAAAAATTATTCCATTTTTTTTCCAAAACTGGACCATTTCTTTGACCTAAGAAAGTAAAATTTTTAGTACTCACAACCTGACTTGCATGATTTTAAATCAGAAAGTCGAACAAGCATGTTAATCTAACCTACATGTTGATCAAAATCGTTTTGATGAAAGCCAAAAACAAAAATGGTCAAAATGATGAACTAGGGGCACAGTTGAGTCAGGTTTTCTGTTTTTTTCCTGTTCTCAACATACTTGCCGGAAAGGGCCCCATATTTGCCAGGGCACAACTGAAGCTAACAGCAAAAGGCCAAAAGCTCTCATCCTCTAAGCAGCGAGGTATCAAGCCAAGTGCAAAGCACGAATTGAAAATGGAGCGAGATGTTCGGTTCCTTCATCCAGACGATCACACCCAAATTGGCATCTGACTCAGAATGGGGACATAGAAAACGCAATGTGTGAGACCAATCAATTGTATACCTAGCTGGTGGGATATGCTGTAACTCATCTCGGTCAAGCTAAGCCCAAGGCATTGTCAAGCGATGTCGATTCTTGGTCTGCTTGCACATCGATCACATCACAATCCCTCTATGAGAAAGGCTCACTAGTTGTGGCGAAAGAAGGAGAATCTAGTAGAATACTAGGGGCAACAGCCCACGACTTCCTGCTTATTCATCAACCACCTAGGGGAGGGATAAAAAAAATAAGAAGAAAGGAGATTAAAGAATGCAGAGATGTGTGCTGAGAGGAACAGAGAGAAAAGGGCTTTTAAGAGAAAAAGATTAAGTGCGAGTGATGTGAGAATCACAAATAAGAAAGGGTGGAAAACAATACGGAGAAGTTGTGGGGTCCTGTGAACCGAGAGGTCTCGCCATTGGAACATATTCAAGTGCTGTGTTTGTTGTTTTTGTTTGTCTCGATTCTTGTTTTGAGTCGTATTGAGTGTCAATAGATGTGTTTAGGTTGTTTTACCTTCGTTTTCTCTTTGTTGTGTCGTGGTGTACTGTGGTCAGTCGTAGGCTTAATACAGGTCAAGAACTCATTTCTCAATTTTAATTTCAAAAATAAATCGTTTTGTGTTCAGAGTGCTGTGCCATTCTCAACATGATCTGCAAAACAGGACTCTTTCTTTCATAAACTACAGGGTTCGACCCAGGTCAAGAGAGAGAGCAATCAAACTAGGACCTATTTGAAGCTATATGGGTTTCGCACTGCAAAGCAAAAGAAAAGAGGGAAAATTGGAGCATTTGAGTGTGTTTCAACTTCGGCAAATTCCGAGACTGCATTCTAGGTGCACTTTCTCAGGCCTCGCCTTTCTTTGGAGTATGAGTGTATCTCGACTCCAAGTTTAAGCCTGCTTCAAGTCAGAATGGCAGTCCAAACAGCACCTGTGGTTTTCACATGCATATGTTACCCCTCGCCAATATGAACGGGATGTATCTTTTTTGAGTTGAAAATGTTGCAAAGTCCTCTGAGAGGTAAATCGGAGGCACCAAAGTACGTATTTGATGCCCTTTTATTGCATAGAATGTGCACTTTCATATACACTTCTGTTGCATGCGTGCCGCGCATCGTTATGATTTATCCATAGAATATGCTTTGCTTTCAATCATGCATAGATATGCTCTTGCTATCTTGCATAGAATATGCTTTCACTTAACGTCATGCACCGGTTGTCTATCTTGCATGGAACATGCATTGTTTTGTAAACCGATCATTCTGTGCATCTATCGCATAATAATCTCACTCTGTGCATCTATCGCACAATAATCTCACATGGTACATTTATCATACTAATCATTTGTTTTGTTCGCACTATTTTGTGCACTTTGTATCACACTCGCACTATTTTGTGCAATTTACACTTGCGCTTTCTTGTGCATCACACTATCTTGTGTATTTCATTACATGCTCTCATTTTGCATAGAAAATGTTCGTATCTTTTGCATAGAACATGCATCGCGCTATTTTATGACCTTACTTGCACTTGTTTGTGCATTGCATTCGCTATTTTGCACACCACACGCATCGCATTGTCACTGCACCCTTGTATCGCACTTGCATTACCTTTGTTTTGTGCATTTCGCAATGTCTTGTGCACACTTGCATCGCCTTGTCTTGTGCATTCACTTTCATTCTCCTTTGTTTTGCACCCTTGTATCGCACTGTTTTGTGTACACTTGTATCGCACTGTTTTGGGCATTTCGCACTATTTTGTGCATTCACTTTTATTCGCACTATTTTGTGCACCTTGCATCACCACTCTTTTGTGCATTCTTTTATGTATTCATACATCTTCACCTTGCATCATACTGTCTTGTGCATTCACCCCTGTATCGTGCTATCTTACGCATCCTTTGCATCGCACTGTCTTGTGCATTTCACTTTGTATCGCACTATCTTGTGCATTGCATCGCATTGTCTTGTGCACCTTACATCGCATTGTCTTTTGCACCTGTGTGGCATTATTTTGTGCATTCACTTGTATCGCACTATTTTGTGCACCTTGAGCTTGCACTATTTAGTGCACTTGTATAGCACTGTTTTGTGCATTCACTTTGCATCGCACTGTCTTTTGCAAACTTACATCGCACTGTTTTGTGCACCTTGCATCGCTATGTCTTGTGCATTTCACCTTACCTCGCACTATTTTGTGCACTTACACTCACCCTCTCTTATGCACTTCTCCAGTCTAGGAGACCTTAAATCCTGTATCTTGATTCGCACTCTCTTGTGCATCGCACTCTCTTGTGCACTCTTTAGTCTAAGAGACCTTAAATTCTCTAAAGGTGCAACTCCTTTGGTGATTTTCGTTCGACGACTTCGATGGTTTGATATAGCCACCTGCTTGTGTTTGCTGTGAGTTCCTAGGAGATGAATTGAGACAGTGAAAACTAGAGTTCGAATGGTGATGCCTAGAACGCAAAGGTTCGGGATTTTCGAGACTAAAGTCTGGTTTAAATATCTAGGGGTGTATCCTCAGCTTGAAATCTGTATGGTAGCCCCATAGGTTGAGGTAGCATGTATGCGCCTCAATTCTGGATACTGAACCAACCTAGTTTGTCACCCTGTTGGAGAATAGGGAAAGTTGCGACCATAGCCAGGGAGAAAAGTAGTACCCATAGTTTGGAAATGCAAGATGCAAAAGAGGAAGATCTCCAATGGCATGAGGTGAGTCATCATCGATTGTGCCTGTAAGGTACTGTCTAAAGCATCACTTCCTCGTTGCATCATCATTGCATTTATTATCTATCATCATATAGAATCTATCACATGCATCTAATGCATTGTCCATTTTATCATGCATCCTTTCCATGTTAAGCTTAGTTTGGCATGTGCTCATACATTTCCTTCATTGAAGTATGGTTATGTGATAATGTGTACGCGCCTATTCCACTAAGAGAATTGTGGTATGAGGGTTTCGGCACCTTTTCTATGTTAGACGTGGTTTGTTTTGTGTCCATACCTTTTCTAGGTAAAATGTGGTTTGGCTTGCGCCTTATTCACTGCATCCATTGCATCATGCTTTGTTTTGTTGCATTCAGCATTTAGGATCATGATCTTTCCTCAGTAGATCATTCCTCACTTATATCATGCCACCCAATTACTTGTATTCTTTCTGTGAACCACATAGTTCTGCATGTGCACACGCCTATCCCACTAAGAGAATTGTGGTTTGAGGGTTCTGGCACCTTTTCTATGTTAAACATAGTTTGATTTTGCATCTCCATCCTTTTATGATATTTGTGTGGTTTTGCACGGCTTGTGGTTTGATTATTTTATTGCACTGTATTTTATTTACATTGTTTTGTTACATTGTGTATCATTTTGCATCCTGCCTCAGAACTACGTTGATTTGATTCCTTGCAAAGGGATACGTGGGTAACTTCTTGGTATAACCGTTCTTTGTTTTGCTTGCTTGTTTGTCCAAGTCTTCGGCCTTGTCAAAAATGGATCATCTCTGGGCTTTGACATTCACTCCCGTCATTTCATGACTTCCGAGTTTTGTCAAAGAGGGGCAACTGTAGACATCCCATTTTTGACTGTCCGCAAGACTTGGATGTCACCGTTTGAATACTCGATGATCTTGCATGCTCGTGTTCGTTTTGAGTGCCTGAAAATCTTGGCCGAGCGCCTTATCTTTGAGCCTCTAAACCTGTTGTTTGGTTGTGGACCAAGAGCTTGTTGTTTCAAGTCTGGAGGAGAGGGTGGCCTGTTGGCCATCCCCACAGTCCATCGGCCATGGCTTGTGCCTGCCGACCATCAGTGGTGGTCGGTCGGCCACTAGTGATGGTCGATGGCCATTTTTCTCCTTTTTTAGATATTTGTTTGCCAACTGTGCCAGCTGTTGTTCATTGAAGTGCATCTCCATACACGTGTATGGTAGGATGAATTCAAGCTTTAATCTTTGATTTTCTATATATAGGGGGTGTCCTCCTTCATTTTGAAAGGTTAGAAAATTTGGATAAAAATTCTCTCTCTCTCTTTCTAGAATTTTCTCTTTCTCTTCTTGTTTTGTGCCTTAAAGCCTTGTTTCTCTACACCTTTGTACATCAAGCCTTAACCAAACACTCTTACCTTTGAGCTGAGGTTCTTTGAGGTCTAGTTTAAGCTCTTGAAGGAGGTTTGAGTTGGAATTTGAGGCTGTTTTGTGCTTGAGCTTCAAGAGGTAGTTCATTTGCTTAGTATACTTGTTTTGGCTACTTAGCTTGCCATCCTTCTATACTGTTTTTGAACTGGTTTTCAACTACAAATAACTCTGGTTTTTGAGGCTTACACATGGTGGTTTGAGGTCATTTTGTGTTAAGGGGTAGTCCACCCTTCTTGTTGCTTAATTATGTGAGCTTTTGTGCCATCTTTTAGCATATCCAAATCAAACTTTTTGGCCCTTTAAACCACTAAAATTCAGAGTTATTTCAGTGGCAAAAACCTCATTTTGAAGTCCAAAATTGGAGGGGGTAGCCTCCCCTCCTTGTGTCTTGTTTGCATGCATAGATAGCTTAACATGTGAGCATGTTTTTCTAGCATTTTGTACCTTAATCTCAGCATGTTTTAGTCATTGTTTTAACTTGTTTTGGCTCTGTTTTGGGCTGGTCAACTCAGTTGAGGCTTGTATTGTGTGGTTGTAGTGTAAAGAGGCTTCCCTAGCTTAATGTTTTAGGCTTTTCGGCATGAATTGCATGAGTTGCTTGCATGTTTTAGAGTCATTTTGCACTCCATTTCAGCACTAAAATTTCTACAATCTCCCTCTATTCTTCACTCTTTCATTTATTTTGAAAGGGGCTTTGAACCCCTTGTTGGCTTGAGTATGAAATTGAGACACTTGTGCTTAATGGTTTCAATCCTCTTTCGAGGGTTTCTACTAACCAACAGCATGAGATCTCTTTCATGCTCAAGGCACTTGTAGTTTAAGCCCTCTTTCCATTAGAGGACACTCACCTTTTGGACTAATCAATTAAAGAAAGGATTGGTAAGCTAAAATGAGTAAATAAAAATGAACAAGTAAAAGAGGCAAGATAAATATTTTTCATGTTGCATTGCATGTGTTTGGATCGGACATTAATTCGAACACGAGAAAAATGGAACGTTTCATGCTCAACGTGATGAAACGTGCCACTTTTCTTGGTCACCATCACCCTTGATCATACATAATAGGGTTGTGGTTTTGTTGAGTCTTGTTTTGCACTCATTAAGCTTGTACAAGCTTGGTTCTTTGGCCATCATGCATGAAAATGCTTGGTTGATGGTTTGAGGGCCAAGAACTATACCCCTTTGAACTTGTGTAATGATAAGGAGAGTAGCAATACATACACTCCTTGAGAATACACTACTTTGTGTCTGTTTGCTCTTTGTTGTAGCAAAAAAGGGAAGTTCAGGGAAGGGGTGGCCAATTGGCCACCAGTAGTGGCTAACCGGCCACCAATGGTAGTCGACAACCATCATTGGTAGCTGACCAGCCAGGAATGAAATTTTGCACAAGTGTGTTCTTGAGTTGAAGCAGAGGTGTTCTGGAAGTTGGCAGCATTGTTAGTGTTCAAGCAAGTGCAAGCAGAGGTGCCCGATGGCAAGGCGGTGGATTTGCGGGAGGAAACCAACCAAGCATGCACGCATCCTTTGCCCTCGAGGCCATTTACTTGCTTTGTTTAATTAGTTAGTCGTAGTTAATTCATTCATACAAGTGTTGTAATTATTTAGTTAATTAATTCATTTTATAATTAATTAGCTTAAATTCGGTTTGTAATAATTAGTTAACTAAAATAGTTAATTAATTCGTTTTGTAATAGTTAGCTTAATTAGCGTAGTTAGTTAGCTTATTTCATTGGTCCCTCCTTAGCGAGGCGAAATGTTATAATAAGTGTGCGTGCGTGTGTGCATGTCTTCCAACCCGCGTCTTTCTCCTTTTATTTAATCACTTTTGATGATTAGATTAGTGCCATTTTCAACTACCTTACTTTATGCTCGGATGTTTGCATTCATTCATTTGTCTTGCATGCACCGAGGCTCGGTGCATCATTCAAACTGCATTGTTGATTTCAATACTTATTTGAATACGTGTTTCAAAGCATGCTGTCAAAGTGTTGCAAATGCCATATTAGTAGCTAAGCCTATTAATTTCATATTGCATGTGTTGCACTAGGCATTTTGCATAGTTAGGGTCATACGTTTTTTCTAACTTGTTTTCATTTTGGCTTGGAGTACTCGGTGAGTTTTTGCGCTTTAGCATACTTGCATGAATGTGATTTCCATATTGCCATGTTTTGCATGCTTGCCATGAGGCTATGTGCTTAAATGTTTAAATGCATGAATGCTAGTGGATGGAGGCTTTGTTGTTTAAATTGGAACGATTCAATGAGTGTGAGTTTTAAGTCTACTTTGCGTAGTGGCAAATCATGTTTTAAGCCCACTTGAGGTGGCAAATCCGCATCTTTTAAGCCCACTTGAGGGTGGAAAATTCAAACCATTTTCAAAAAGCAAACATGAGTTGAGTTGTTTCAATTCTCGCGATTTTAGTCTATACTTGCTTGTGTGCGTCACATAGTAATGTTAGCTAATAAACCAGAACAAGAACACATAAAGTTTTTAAAATCTCATATCATGATTAGTAGAGGCCAATCTTTTGATCGGGTGAGCGGGGGTGCTCATTTCATGACCTTTTCCCCTCGTTCCCAAGTTCTCGAGCCGAGGTAACTTTGGTGATGACAGACATGTGGCCTTTGGCACAAGTCAGGGTTTCCTAAATTTTTCAAAAACTAAATATTTAGGTGGCGACTCTGTAATCTGGCTAAGCAATTCAATTTTGGCATTATTTGATTTAAAATCTGATTTTCCAAAACGATTTCCTAGATTGGACTCTCTGGTGTTTATCAGTTTCACATTGCATTTGTGAGACTAGATTAAAAACCACAGGTAGAGTCCGAACAGTGATGCCTTCTTTTCAAACCCTTTTCGAAAGGCTGGAGCACGGAAAAAGGAGAACCCACACACCCCCGCTCGCCCGATCAAAGATCGGCCTCTACCAATCATGATATGATGTTTTATAAACACTATGTGTTCTTATTCCAGTTATTAGACTAACTTTACTATGTGACGCACACAGACAAGTATAGACTAGTTTGTAAGACTTGGAACAATTTAAGTCATGTTTGTTTGCGAAAATGGTTTGAACTTGCCACCCTCAAGTGGGCTTAAAGATGCAAATTTTTCACCAAACATAGTAGGCTTAAAACATGATTTTCCACTTAACAAAGTGGGCTTAAAATGCAGATTTGTTGAATCGTCCCAATTCAAACAACAAGACTTCATCCATAGGCATTCATGCAATTTAGCATTTAAGCACATAGCCTCATGGCAAGCATGCGAAACATGGCAATGTGGCAATCACACTCATGCAAGTATGCTAAAGAATAAAGACTTACCGAGTACTCCAAGCCAAAACAAAAATTAGTTAGAAAGATGCATGATCCTAACTATACAAGATGTCTAATGCAACGCATGAGATAATACAATTAATAGGCTCGGCTACTATATGGCATATGAATCAATTTGAACAACATGCGATTAAACACGTATTCCAAGAAGTATTAAAAGTGCAATATAGTTTGAATGATGCGCTGAGCCTCGGCGCATGCAAGACAAATGAATGGATGCAAACATGTAAGCATAAGGTATGCTAATTGAAAATGTCCCTAATCTAACCATCAAAAGCGATTAAATAAAAGGGAGAAAGATGTGGGATTGGAAGACATGCACACACACACGCACACTTATTACAACATTGCGCCCTCGGGAGGGAGGGTCCGAATGAATAAGCTAACTAGCTATGCTAATTAAGATAACTAATATAAACCAAAACTAATTAACTATTCTAGTTAACTAATTATTACAAACCGAAATAAGCTAATTAATTACAAAGCTAATTAATTAACTAAATAGTTACAACACTTGTATGAATGAATTAGCTACAACTAACTAATTAAGCAAAGCAAGTAAATGGCCTTGAGGGACGAGGGATGCATGCATGCTCGGCTTCTCCACCCGAAAATGCCATTGCCTTGCCGTTGCAGCCTCTGTTTGCACGTGTTTGATCTCTAAAAATTGCACCAACTTCCAGAACACTTCTGTTCCACCTCAGGAACACACTGAGCAACTTTCTTCATTGATGGCCGGTCGGCCATTGCTGGTGGCCGGTCGGCTACCCCTTCCGTAAATTTCCTTTTTTGTTGCAACAGAGAGCAAACAGAGATAAAGCAGTGTATTCTCAAGGATTGAATCTACTGCTACCCTTCTTATCATCACACAAGCTCAAAGGAGTGTAGCTCTTGGCCCTCAAACCATCAACCAAACATTTTCCATGCATGATGGCTAAGGAACCAAGCTTGTACAAGCTTAATGAATGACAAACAAGACTAAAACAACCATCACCCTATCATGCATGATCAAGGGCGACGATGACCTTCAATCACTTCGAGTATGAAATGTCCCATTTTCCTTGTGTTCGAATTAACGTCCGATTCGAACACATGCAATGCAACATAAAAGATGTTTATCTTGCCTTTTTTACTTGTTCATTTTTGTTTACTCATTTTAGATTACCAATCCATTCTTTAATTGATTAGTCCAAAAGTGAGTGTCCTCTAATGGAAAGAAGGCTTAAACCACATGTGCCTTGGGCATGAAAGAGACCTCATGTCGTTGATAATGAACCCCCGAGGGGATTAAACCATTAAGCATAAATGTCTCAATTTTACACTTAAACAAACAAGTGATTTAAGACCACTTTCAAAGAAAATGAAAAAGTGAAGAATAGAGGAAGATTGTAGAGATTTCAGTGCTGAAATGGAGTGCAAAATAACGCTAAAACATGCTATCAACTCAAAAGAATGATGATCAAAGCATTAAAACATCAAACTAGTGAAGAAAATTGCACTACAACCATGCCATACAAGGCTCAAAGGACTTAACTAGCTCAAAATAGAGCTAAAACAAGTCAAAACAGTAGCAAAAACATGCTAGACCAAAGCTAGGATAGGCTATAAAAACATGCTAACATGTAAGGCAACAAGGCATGCAAGTAAGACAACAAGGAGGAGAGGCTATCCCCTCCAATTTTGGATTTCAAAAGTAGGTTTTTGTCACTGAAAATCCTCTAAATTTCAGTGGTTTAAAGGCCCAAAAAGTTTGATTTGAAGGTGATGAAAGATGGCACTAAAAGCTAAACAATTAAGCAACAAGAAGGGTGGACTACCCCTTAACACAAAATAGCCTCAAACCACCATTTTTAAACCATAAAAATAGAGTTTTTTGGAGTCCAAAACCAGCTCAAAAACCGTGTAAAAAGATGGCAAAACAAGTATTTAAAACAAGCTGAAAATACAAGTGTTAGATCTCTTGAAGACAAGATGCAATTTAGAGCAACAAAACAAGCCAAATCAGCCAAAATCCTCTTCTAGAGCTCAAAGAGGGCCTCAAGAGACCTCAGCTCCAAGGTGGTCAAGTTTGACCAAGGGTTGATATGCAAAAATATAGAGAAACTAGACTTTAAGGCACAAAATAACGAGAGAGAGAGAAATCTAGAGAGAGAGAGAGAGAGAGAGATTTTTGGTCTAAAATGTCTAACCCTCCAAAATGAGGGAGGACACTTCCTATATATAGAAAATAAAAGCTTGAGCTTGTATACATCCTACCATACACGTGTATGAAGATACAACTCAGTGAGTAATAGTTTGCACAGTTGGCAAACAAATATCTGAAAAAAAGGACCAATGGCTGTCGGCTACCATTGGTGGCCGACAGGAGCAAGCCATGGCCAACAATCCAGGGGGCTGGCTGACAGGTCACCCTCCTCTCCAGGCAAGAGGCAACAAGCTCTTGGTCCAAAAACATGCACAAAACAGCAAGGTTTAGAGACTTAAAGACAAGGCATTCGGCTGAGGACTTCAGGTGGTTGAAACGAACACAAACAAACACAATCACTGTGTGCACAAACGATGATGTCCAAGTAGGGTGTCTACAGGAACATAATAAGCACGATACACAACTCAATGAGATCAAACACCTTTAATTGGACAAATAAAACTCTAATTTCTATGAATCTTCCATTTTTCTTCATCTTTCCATATATGCACATAAACACACCTATATACACATATATACATAAACTCAAGGCATGTAAGAGATGAGATTAAATAAAAATCTCTCATAATCCAACCCAAGTCAAACTCAAAATGGAGGGATCAACTCATAAATCAAACAAAATGTAGGGAATCTATGTCAATTTCATTAAGATTTAGTCAAGCTAGGTGATTACTCCAAACCCTAACTTAGATGAGTGCTAAGCTTCACTTTAAGACTTGATACAAAGAATTTGGAAAGAGATTTAGGGTATTTTAGATGATTAATACATACCTTGAGCTATAGTCTTGATTTCCCCCCTTGAATCTCCAAACCCTAAGCTTCTCTATTGAACTCTCCTCTTCTTCTCTCCTTTCTTTTCTTTAGAACCCTTCCTAGGAGATATGTTATGTTTTTTTTTTTTTTTTTTTTGATGGGTCTATGTCTCAACTACAACTTAAGTATATACCACGTCTTTAGCTAGAGTGCTAAATTAAGAAAATTAACCAAATAAAGCCAATTAAATCATTACGAATCAAATTTTATAAAACTTCATATTATGTTCTAAAAATCATGCTAATCATAACTGTAAAGTCAATTTCAGTTTATCGCGCCTCTAAGGCTTTCAATTTACAGTCCAAAGGTCGTAATTTCAACAGATTTTCTCATAACCGACAGATATAATTCCATAATCATATAATTCACACATTAAAACATTGAATTTCATGTCCAACATATAAACACATATAATCACACATCTAATGAGAGATTTAAGCATATGAGAGGGTCGGGTTATTACAAGATAGGTAAAATATTGGCAGTTGGGGAATCATGGCCGGTGTTGTTCCCCGATCTACTAGACCTATCATGCACACAACTTGGGGCCACAGTTTGTGAAGACACCAATGATGCAATTGAACATTTGGAAAAAGCTTTGAACAAAATTAATGAGTTGGAGATGGAAGTTTGAGCAAAGTCTGGCCGTGTGCGTAAGCTAGATGGTAAGGTTGAGGTGATGGAGAGGATGCTAGGTGCACATGCCAGCAACCTATTCATCGGTTTTGATACTGTAATTGTTGCAAAAGATTATGAAATTATTCGTCTGAGCACACTAGTTAGAAAATTGGAAGCAAGGATAATAACTTTGAAAGACCACATGGATGACTGTGAGATATCTGAAGTGACGATCGATTCAAGGAGAATTCCAACTAGTGGACGACATCAGACAATCAGTCGGGAAAAAGTAACAAGTCAGATAATTTGCCGCGAATTAATAGTGGTAAACGTTCATCGGAAGTTAGTGGAAGCTTTGTTCAAATTGTGAAAGGTCCGACAGAGTAAGTTGATGGTATGGACTGGGTTTCTAATTTGGGTGATGAATAGGTTGACAATACAAAATGTGATATTTTGGAGAAAGATAGTGATGTTGAGAATGTCGTTGTTGGTGAGCAAGTAGACACCATTATCATTATTGAAGGCAATAGTTCGACAAGATTGGTAAGAGAAATGACATTAGACCAAGTTAGGACATGACATCATTGGCGAAGAGTTAAGAGCAAGGCACGACGTGAATTTTGGTTAGCGACTATGAATACCCCAATGTAGGTGATCGTGGCAAATAGAAATGAAAGATGGGTAATAGGAGATTGTTGGCTTGAAGTAATATATAGCGTTGGTGATGTTGAAGTTGGAAATAAACGTGGCAATGATTTGGAATGAGCAGAAGCATGCTGTGTGGAACATGCTTGACCATGACGAAATGAAGCTTCTGGAAAGAGTACACACCTTTGACGGTGACGGGTAATCATTAAAAATTTCAATGCATATTTATTTAATTGCGTATGAGGAACAGTGTAATTTTTTAAATTGGTAATGATGTGAAGTTGTTTACAGGGCTGTAATCTAGGATGGAGGTGAAAACGGTATACAAGTTATGTTCGTAGATATTCGTGACCTAGTGCAGCGATCCTCTATTCAAGGGAACGTAAATATAGTGTGAATAAAGTTTCTCCTATGTGAATAAATATACTAGTTATGACTTTGTTTGGTATGAGATGTTAGTTGAACGGAAAGAACATTGTCGGTGATTGATATAGGCAATTGACGTATGCGCAGCCATGTTGATAGAGTTGTAGGAAAAATGTATTGGCAGAACCGAGACCGGGGACACGTCTTATGTTTTTAGCAACGTATGCTCGGTAAGTGTATATATTGTAAGCGCACACACTTATACGTAGACATTCCCACCTACCCAAAAAAGTGATATGCATTGGGTTTTTAGAATGTTTGAATTTTATTTTTTTATTTTTTATTTTTTTGCATTTGGCCAAATGTAATAGGATCTGATGAGGAATCCAAGTGCACTTTTGCAGGCGAAGTATCTGAATGTGTAAACCAAAGTCGCGAAAGGACACAGATACCGCATTACCGATTGTACCATGCCAAACACTAGAGTATAATGGTGCACGACTCGGTGAACGGGACATGGAAACATTATAATTCTGCAAAACCAAGACGAGAAATGCGGGATGAACATTACAATGAATTGCTGAAAGTGGTAAGCTTGTCAACATGAAATTACATGTTAGAAGACATAATATTTCTTTTTCCCCTTCATATGGCAACAGATAGGAATATGTGCTATTTTTTTTTTTAACCTACGTTAATTATTCCAGTTGGTTTGAAGTGAATATATGTGTCATACAACTGAGGTATATGAAACTTTGATTTCGTAGAAATAGTGGATAGAAGAATATTATACGAGATTTGTCTAGTCACGATTGGCAGCCAGTAGTGTTAGAATGCTGGATTTCGACGGCTTGCTTGTTTCAGTTATGGATTGCCCATAATAGAGCCTGGAAGCGTAAGTTGTGATGTTGGTTTGGTTTTTGGTTTTTTAAATTTTTAAAAA
The DNA here is from genome assembly GCA_025200525.1 of Camellia lanceoleosa. Classification (NCBI taxonomy): domain Eukaryota; kingdom Viridiplantae; phylum Streptophyta; class Magnoliopsida; order Ericales; family Theaceae; genus Camellia; species Camellia lanceoleosa. The sequence continues at coordinate 99,366,512 of CM045767.1, read as the reverse complement.
ACAAAAAAACAGTTGACTTGTTTTTCCAATCATGGAGGTATTGATATGATTGATTGTCTACTATTTACCAGATCGGATTGTGCGATTTTTATACGCTACATCATCGGGTAGTACATGCATGGTTGCAACATTGCCACATGATTGATGGGTTAACGCCAATCGAGTTACGAGCAACAATAGTTAAGATGTTCTTAAACGACTCGATTAGAGGACTTCGTGCTATAATACGTTGATGGCACTGTTCCCATTCCCATCCTAATACAGTGCAATGTGCACATGGATTTGATTTTTGAACTATTTTTGTTCTTTAGATGCTTGATGAAATTACATAACAACAATTTTTTTTTGGTTGAATTACTTGGAAGTATGCAAGTGAAATGGTTTTTTTGAGTGTTTTGACCTACATTTCGACTTGGTTATTAAATACGTTGTTACGACATGGGATAATTTACATATTAGAACGGGATGAAACGGGATAAAAGTTTTTAAGGACATCGTTTTTGTTGGCTTGACTGGATGTGTGTGACTGGAACGGTATGTCTGAGTGTTTTTGGGCACATCTTCAATTTGTCCGTGTAATGTTAGTGCATATGAATAATATTAACATCATTTGGGGGTACAATTTTGTTAACAACATGACACGTTTGGTATATGTAATTTGTTAATAATGTGTTGAGTGATGTACTAATCGTTGTTGGCGTTTATTCTGTTAGTACATGTTGTACCTGATGATGTAGGTGTTACGTTTGATGTGTTAATGTGGTCAATGAAGTATTTCTTAGCGTATTTGGTGATGCTAATGTCATTGGTGGGTTTGTTATTATTTGTACGAAGGTTGTTATGCACGAATACTATAAACATGTTCGTGGGATACCATTTGTTTAATGTAATGAAACCTTTGGCGTATTTACCTCGGTGATAATGTGTCATGACACAAACCCGCCCCTATAGGTTTAACATCGTAACCGGCCAGTAATCCTTGGATTACCGAAGGCCTTTATCTGAAATAGCATAGGATTAAGGGGCTAGCGGAAGCAAATATACAAAATACAATGTCTAATGAGTTTGTATAGACATACATGAGATAGAAATTTCAAACTTTATATTTACATACACGTGACATCATAATTACAATAGTCTCCTATCACATTCATTATAGATATAATCAAGGGGACTTAGTCAATATACAAATAAACAGAAAACTTGTTCATATTCTAAAAAGAAAACAAATTCTTAATGTTCACAAAACATGACCACTCGACTCTTTCAAAACCTCCTCAGGAAATTACAAAGGTGTCAAACAAAAGCAGTCTAGGCAATCAACTCGAGCCTAGTCACGTGCTGATAGCGATACATACATAATATAAATAGTGAGCAAAAGCTCAATGAATAATAATAAAGTAAAGAATTTAATGAATGATATCCCATAGTAGGTTTCAAACAAGATACAAATTTAGATTTGCATACTTAACGAAATCATATGATTATATATGGCACATCCATTTAGCTATCATATCATACCAATTTTTCATAGTCTGTACTGACGACCACATAGGTCCACATCTTGTGCACAAGTAGCCATGGTATTGTTACTCCCATGCGAGGGCCACGTGAACATAAGCCTCAGTATTATTACCCTGGGGCAAGGGCCACATGCATATAGGCCTCATTATTGTTACCCCTGGCCAAGGGCCACATGTATATTGGCCACGGTATTGTTACCCCTGGGCAAGGGCCACGTGAACTAAGGATGTCATAAATACATTTCAGAAAAATGGACATTCATTCATGATTCATAAAATAGCATTTCAGAAAATAGATCGTATCATATCAGTTAGAAAATACTTATAATGAAACATAGCTTTACAGAGTTATTACTCACAGATGCCTCCAAGCGAGGCAGAACCAGCGGACAAATCAAATAGCTTACGGCGTGTGACCTACACAAACATAACAGAAGCACAGATTGAAACACACTTGGAATATACTTAACTCATTACGTTTCGTTCTTAATATGTTTCGAAGTCTTATCCTCCTTATTATATCTTAATCTTGGCTTAAGAATGCCTAGGATGCAATGAGGATGCTAAAATGCACTTGAAAACATTTAGTGAATATGCTAGAAAGCAGGGTCTCGCTCGAGCGCAACTTCTTTTGCTTGAGTGGACTTCTAAACATGTGAGTGGTCGCTCGAGCATAACTTCCTTCGATCGAGCGGTCTATAAACTCTGTAAAAGTACTAGTTGTGTGAATTCTTAAACAGCGACTACTCGTGATCGCTCGAACATGTGATTGAGGTCTTTGCTTTCGTCGCAACTCATGTCGCTCGGCGGTTGCAAAACATGGAAACTTGTGGGAGCATGCAATTTATGCTTGAGCCAATTTTGGTCGCTTCGAGTGAGAGTGCAAAATCTGATTAGTCGCTCGGCGCATGTTTTGTCGCTCAAGCGGAGAAGCGAGAATCTGGAATTTCAGTTGCACTCCCAAGTTCAAAACTTCAATTCAAAGCTTTAAAATGCAACCTTTGGGCTTCAAAATTTGAGAAAACACTTGTAAACTTGTAAATCATGGAGAATTAAAGATCGTTTCATGAAATCAAGGCCCAAAGCATGTTAATTGCTCAAAATCAAACTTGAAGTTTTCCAAACTATAAAATGCATGTGATGATATACTCTTCAACCAACCAAACCATGATCTATTGAGATGTTCATGACAAAACCATGTTGAATTGTGAAATCAAAGCTAAGAGAGGTCATGCATGTGAAGATTCTTGCAAAAACAACCTCAAAACTTCATGATATGCACATGCATGCATGAATTATGTTTAATTCTACCATCTAGCCTCAATTCTCTTTGAATAATGCATAAGGTAACTTAAACTCATAGAGTGTGAGTTGATTTCTTACCTAAAGTCCACAATTCCCTTTAGATTCTAGCTAGGCTCAACAACTATCACCAATTCCTTCCAATTCTTGATCACCTTTAGCATTTCTCTCTTTTTCTTCTTGACTTTGATCTCCCTCTTGGTCTCTCTTTCTCTTTCTCACGTTTGTTGTGTGTATAGGCTCAAAAATGAAGAAAAGGAATGAGTTGAAGCACATAAGGGGCGTTATATAGGCTTACTTAGTGGTGATTAATTAAAGTTAATCAAATGAAGTTAATTATTCTAATTTAATTGCTCTGAATGAGTTTTAATTAAACTTACCATAAAATTCCAAAATTCCATGTAACACATAAATCAAGTCAATTTCTTATTAGGATGAAGATAAGGCCTTCAATTTGCGAACAAAAGCGAAATACAAATAGATATTTCTACTACGAGCGATTTAAACTCAAATAATGCAACACACATGCAATTAATTGAGATTTCTTCTTAACTACTCATTAGGCATACTTAATCATGGATTATCCGAGTTAATCATGAATTTGGGTTTGTTATAGTTTTCTCCTTTAAAGAGTTTGGTCCTCCAAACTCGAATTACCTTTCATTTTGGAAGAATGTCGAGTCTAGAGAACAAATCTAGGTATCTCTTCATCATATCTTCCTCGGTCTCCAATGTTGCATAAGTCCCTCCATGATTTTGCCAATCAACCTTCACCAATGGAATTTCTTTGCTCCTTAGTCTTTTGATTCACGATTAACAATTCGTATTGGCTATTTCTCGTGAAGTAAAATCATCTTTTAGAAGCATGAGTTGGTTCAATCACATGGAATGGATCTCTCAAATACTCTTAAAGCATAGATATGTGAAAACATTATACATATGCTCCATGAGGCGGTAAGGCTACTCGTCGTCAGGATTGATTTTCTCAAAGATTTCATATGGCCCAATATATCTCGGTGCTAGCTTGCCTTTCACTCCAAACCGCGTTTGGCCTTTCATAAGGGTTAATTTAATAAACACGTGATTCTGACTTCATATTCTCTATCTCTTCTCTGAACATCCGCACAACTATTTTGGTGACTCGTGCAATTTTCAATCATTCTTTGAATTAGTTTCACCTTTTAGGTTTGTTTCTTGCACAAGTTCGGTCCTAGCAATGTGTCGCCTACCGGCCCAACAAATCGAAGAACGGAACTTTCTACCATATAAAGCTTCATAAGGAGCCATGTCGATACTTGAATAGTGGTACATTGTTATACACAAACTTGGCCAATAGTAAGTAGGTCTCCCAACTACCTTGGAAATCTAGGGCACACATCCGTAACAAGTCTTCCAGTGTTTGAATGGTCCGTTTAGGTTGGCCATCTGTCCATGGGTGATAAGCACTGCTTAGTCTCAATTCAGTCCCCAAAGCTTGTTGTAGACTCTACCAGAATCTTGAAGTGAACTTAGAATCTCTGTTAGATACAATAGACACTGGCACACCATGTAATCTCACAATCTCATTTACAAATAGGTTAGCTAACTTATCCACATTATAAAAAGCTTTCACAGGTAGGAAATGAGCAGATTTAGTCAAACGACCAACTATGACCCAAATAGAATCCATACCTCGGGAAGAGCAAGGTAATCCCACAATGAAGTCCATAGTAATGTGCTCCCATTTCCATTCTAGTAGTGGAAGCGGATGTAACAGTCTAGCAGGTCGTTAATGTTCAGCTTTTACTTGTTGGCAATGCAAGCATTTAGTCACATAATAAGCAATATTTTTCTTCATTCCAGGCCACCAGAAGTTTTGCTTCAAATCTTTGTACATTTTTGTGTTACCCGGATGCTTAACGAATTTTGAATTGTGAGCTTCGGCCATAACTCTCTTCCTTAAGTCTAGACAGTCCGACACACATAGTCGATTATGAAATTTCAACACATTGTTCTCCAACACAAATCCTAGTTTTGGTTTTGAATCAATCTCATCAAAAATTTTCTTCAAGACCTCATCTTCACATTGTTTCTTTGTAATCTCTTTAATGATTACAGGTTAAGCAGAAATAGCGGCTAAGATTCCACCTGTTCTCATGATACAATTTTAATTTCATTTTTCTCCAAGTTACATAACAATTCTTTCTTCTCGGTGAACAAACATGACAAATTACCAGCGGATTTTCTACTCAAAGCATCCTAGCATGTGTTTGCTTTCCTAGGATGGTACCAATCATGAAGTTATAATCTTTAATCAATTTTAAGCATCTCTTTTTGTCTCATGTTCGGTTCCTTTTAGGTGAAGAAATATTTCAAACTTTTATAGTCGTATATACTTCACAAGTCACTCTATCTGAGATAATGGCGTAAATTTTAATGTAAAACCATAGTTGCCATGATTCAAGGTCATGAGTTGGGTAATTGTACTTTTCATGTGGTAGGAGTTGTTAGAGAAGCGTAAGCTTGTCGTTTTCCATTTTGCATTAATACCCCTTTTAAACCTTTATGCGAAACATCATTTGTAAATTTGAAACCTATCGGTACCATTTGGCCAAGTTAAATCTATTGTGTTAGTTACTAACTGGTCTTTAATTCTAGGAAAGCAGACTCTCTTTGATCAGTCCAATCAAATGGTGTAGTTTTTTTGTGTTAATTGAGTGAGTGTCAAAGCAAGCTTGGAAATCTTTCACAAGTCGGTGATAATAGCACGTAGAGTCCCGCAGGAAAACTTTAACTTCTAATACATTACTTGGTCTTGGCTAGTCCATAATGGCTTCAATCATACGTGGGTCTACTAATATGCAGGTCTTTGTTGATTACATGTCCTAAAAATGCTACACTTGTTAGGCGGTTCACATTTGGATAGTTTTGCATACAACTTATTTTTCTCTTAAAGAGTGCGTAAAAGCGGTTTTTAGATGGTTTTTTCATGTTCTTCTCTACTTTTGGAATAAATCAAATATCATCAATAAACATAACAACAAACTCATCAAGAAATTGTTTGACCAACCTATTCATTAGGTTCATAAAAAGCTCAAATGGTGCATTAGTTACTCCCTAAGCGGCATCACGAAGCTTAGTGCTCATATCTAATGGCGTCTGGAAAGGCGGAGTTTTCTCTATGTCTTAGATTTAACTTTCAATTGGTGGTATCCGGATCTAAGGTCAATTTTTGAAAGGTCTTTCGGCTCTCTGGAGTTGGTGAAACAAATTGGGGAGCAATGGATATTTATTTTTTGATAAATTGTAGACACCCCATTTTTTTGATACGCCCGCTTAAGACTTGAGGCGCTTCTGATTGATTATTTGATAAATCACGGGGCTATGTTGTGCAAGCGTTTGATTTCTTTGGCAAGGAGAGAGAGAGTCAAATCAACCTTACACCTTTTTTGGACCAAAACTATTTTGTCCAAAATGATTTTTGAACCTTAAAACTCTCTTTTTTCAAAATATTTTTTGGAAAAAAGTTTCTCACGATGTTTTAGAGGCTCGCATTTACCGATTTAAATGTTCGCTTTTTTGATGCATCGAGCAAGGAAGAAAAAAAGCTGAAGGAGGTAAACTCTTTGAAAAAATCTTTAAAACATATTGTTTTTAGAGGTTTTGAGTTGGAAAGAAAATGGGAGGAGGGAAGGAAACCTAGTTGGGGGAAGAGACTGGGCATGGGCTATTAAAGAAGTCGGTGACCCTCGCTTCATCGAGGCCTATCCTTTTGTTTACACTTGGATTTCAGCTATTAGGCCACCACTATTGGAAATTGAACTTATGAAGGGCTTCATTTTACACTCAAGAAGTCTCCTTAAGCTAGAGGCAGAGATGAGGGAGATATGCGTGCAGTTGAAGTTGTGCATCAATCCGGAATTGAAATTTTGAAAATGAGTAATCATCACTAAAATGAGCATAACTTCTTGCGAGACTTGGCATTTTTGATGTGAGGCTTCCACGCATTGGAAAGAGTACTT